>VFFE01006816.1:0-121468 GCA_008921705.1 Burhinus oedicnemus | reverse complement strand
GACCCATGGGCAGGACCTTGCCCTTGGCCTTGTTGAACTTCATGAGGTTGGCACAGGCCCATTTCTCAAGCCTGTGCAGGTCCCTCTGGATGTCATCCCTTCCCTCCAGTGTCTCAACTGCTCCACACAGCTTGGTGTCATCAGCAGACTTGCTGAGGGTGCACTCAATCCCAACATCCATGTCACCGACAAAGATGTTGAACAGCACCAGCCCCAGTACTGACCCCTGAGAAACACCACTTGTCACTGGTCTCCACTTGGACATTAAGCCGTTGACCACAACTGTTTGAATGGGGCCATCCAGCCAATTCCTTATCCACCAAGTGGTCCATCCATCAAATCCATGTCTCTCCAATTTAGAGACAAGGATGTTGTGCAGGACAGTGTCAAATGCTTTGCTGATCTCTGGCTTATTTCCAGCTGCCCTTTTTTTTTGTCCTCCAAAGGGTCTATTAGAGGCAGAGAGACAATAGGCAGGGATTTCCATTTGCATAGGTGCAGTGTGACATAGGCAATTAGTGAGTGTTTTCAGGAGGCAGCAGACCTGCTGGGCATGTGTGGATCATCTGTAAAAGCTGTGCCCAGTAGTTCTTGTCGCACCAGGGAGAAGAGACCTTCTACATTTGGCCTTTGAGCATTGCTGCAGGGAGCAGTGGCATTCTACTGCTGGGGGCTACTGACATTCCAAACTAAACATGTTGTGCTGAGTTTGCTCTAACACTATTCTTGTCTATCTTTTGTGATGGAATATAATACAGAAATCTTGATTTTAATTTTGTAAATCTTCATTCATCAGTCTGCATTAAGTTCATAGTTTCACAAAATCAGCAAAGCCGGGACTTCCTTCATTTCTTCAGCAGAGAGCTACTGCATTTTCTCAAAAAAACATTTTAAGTGGAAGTAGTTTCAAATATAGTATCCTATCCTTATTTTTTAATGCTTGTTCAGTAATTCTAATATTGATAGCGATAATTGCTTTAGACAGTCAACTGTAATCTAGATGGATAAAGACTATTTGCAATTAGATTTTTCCGAGATCTAAAAAAGATTCAGTAGATGTCTGAAAATTCTTTTTTCTCTTGTCCTGCTCATTCTGAACAAGGGTGTTTCACTTCTCAACTCCTAGTAAAGGGTGTTTTACCTCTCAACTTCATTATAGTCTTGTGATAAATGTTAAGACCTTTCTTTAGAGGATGTTATCAGGACCTGACTTGCTGATGATGAGTACAGTAGATTAATGTAGACTTAAATATTTGTATTAAAGAGATGGACCCGCCAGGTGTGTCATGAAATACTATGAAAATATATTGGTGTATTTTGCAGAACATGTTTCTATCATAGTCTCCTCATTTTACATTTTCGGAAATTAAGGGTAGCAGTTTGCCTGGTATTGTCCAACAGCTTAACAGGGTAGTTGGATTGTAGCTTATTTTTCAGGTCTCCATAATTCAAAGAATTTCCATACTTCAGCATCCTTCAAAAGTATGTTCCCGCATAGAAAGCAATAATTGTGTTGGAACAATTTGTACAAATACCATTCATCACAATGAAGGATGTAATTTAAACTTGCATCTCAAATATGTTGCCAGTCATTTCCAAAATGTTGTGCATAATGCAGTAAAATATTTATTCAATTCATGACTAATTGTTTATTACAAAATCTCATTTTATTTAAGTGTATATATTCTATTATTTCTTCTCCTTTAGGTCACTGTGGGAAAACTTTTGCCATTTTGGAAAGGTTTTTGAATCATAGCTCTCGCAGAACTCCTTGGTTAGTCATAGTGGATGATGACACACTGATAAGGTAAGAATTGCAATACTTCAGGGGTTACCACTGTTCATACTGATAGAGTTTAAGCAATATTCATCTCTTCTTCTGTATTTAAGAGATTCAGCTGTTTATTAGTCATGTAGCTTTACATTCCTTTAATGAAGAAAAAAGTCACTTTCCTTCAGGATTCTGAAATTATAAACAGTGTAATCTTGTAACTTGATAAAAACTGTGCATATTAGTGTTATGTAGTCATGTAGTCTGAATATGATTACTCATTGTGATTCTTCACTGTAGGTATGTCTGAGCTGATTGATTTTAGTCATTTGCTAATACACTTTCTAAGATGTAGTCCTTGCATAAATGTGCCAGAAGAAAGGTTCCATAAGCTAAGGTCAGTTGTCAGAACTACTCAGAATAGTGTCCAGGGACTTGCCTTTGTTAGAAAATTAGATCCCATTCACATGAAAACTGGCACTGCAGTATAAGCGAAATAAGGCACAGGGATCAACTAGCAGGATTGCATGGTCATGAACATAAGAAAAAATGGTTTAAGACAATACTTTACATTAAATCATGTGACAGAAGAAGAATTTGGAAGAGGCTATAATTGTAGATAAAGCAATATTTATATAACTAAATCTACCTTTTTGTTTTCATTTCCTGGGGAGAAAAGATTATTTGCAAAGATCTTACCATTGTTTGGAAAAAGTAATTTCATGTTTTCTCCGAGATGAGACTCAGTTTTGCTGAGAAACTTTGCCTGCTTCTTCAGGAAAATATTTTAAGCTAATTGATTTATCATTTGACTGAATTCAATAATCATATGTCGTAGTAAATAACCCACCATAAATTTCTGTTTAAAAGTTTGTATCTCTGTTTTTTGTAGACTTTCTGAATTTCTCCTAGTATTTTTGTGCTGTTTACCAGAATGCCGTTTGGGCTAGCAATGTTTTTTTTAAAATGAATGTCTACATGATTCTTTTTAATGGATTTTTCATATCATAGTATTTTCAGACTCCGAAAATTACTCAGCTGCTATGACCCCAATGAACCAGTATTTCTCGGAGAGCGTTATGGTTACGGCTTGGGAACAGGAGGATACAGTTATATCACTGGTGGAGGAGGGTAATTTATTTGAACTCCTACTGAGATCTACATCAGCCCATGCTTTGAATGCAAATGTTTTGAGTTACAACACAAATTAGTTTCAACAGAAACAGTGATGTTTCCTAGTACGATTAAGATATAATGATGCTCAAAGACCTAAATGTCCTAACTAGTAAGAAGTTGTGCAGCTTATTGGGAACAGATTTGTAGACCAAAGCAGTTGGTGCTGAGGGCCATACATATTTCAGGGAGGTTGTTTTGGCTTGACTGGTCCTGTGAACTGAATGCCCATTATCAGTTATCTGTACCACCTCTTCTTCTGGTGCATATCATGCAGCCTTGTTTCATCTGATAGAATTCATTCTGCATACTCAGAGACCATCTTACAATGGGATTCAAAGTGCAGTAAGCAGAGACAATTGGGATGGTTGCTCAAAAAAATATACTCGTGATCTGAACTGTTGTGGAGTTTGCAGAAGAGCCCAAAGCAGCACACCTAGTGGTACAAATTGTCACAATGAAAATATTCCTTCCTGTTCTCTTTCTTTGTCCAAGCATGGAGAAAAATATTCATGATTCTCCTTCTGTTTTTGAACTTCATGCGATGATTTATGGAGAGGTGGCTGAGCAAGGAGTTTGATGTTGATGTCCTGGAAAATTAGTTTCTCATAGAAAGAGATCATTGTGGGTTGATCTCATGCATGAGACACAGGGGTCCCTGTGATTGTATGCAAAATTTGGTTTAAATTAACGTGTATGAACTTTCAGGTTGGCTCATATTGCAATAAGAACGATCTTAAGACTCTGATCTGTCCATCTTGTGTGTCTAAAGCAAGTAGTGTGGATATCTGAATGGTCCTTAGTGTCTTTCTCTGTGAAAAGTAATGGCTATAATAACTTACTAGATTCTTATTCATCCATTAATAAGTAAAAATCAATTGACTGGCTTTCTCATTGTTTTGCATAGTTGCATAAGATCTTACTTAAGTAGGGTTTTTGCTTGAGTTAAGAAACAAACCTTTTACTGATGCTGGTATGTTTGTTGGTTCCGATACTTCTATACCTTTTTGGTGTTTATCGCTTAGCTTCTATTCTGTCATCTATATGTGGAAGTTTGGGGGTTACTTTCATTCTCAGATTTGAGCAGATAGAGGTACAGATCATTCATTTTGTTCCATATCCTAATTTTGAGAAGGTTCGTTGTAAGTGAAGGTTCTATATAACTGAAGGGACACATTCCAGATAATCAACTAGCAAGCATATTCTTAAATATGTGCAATTTACATCACACCTTCTGTGTAGCAACACATGCTGGCCACAAGTCTCAACTCTTTTTTTTTTTTTTTTTTTTTTTTTTTCCCTTTCCCCCAAGGCTTTAGCTTGTTATTCCTTCTCTGTTTGATCTGAGTACTGAGATATAAATTCCTATTGTGCTCTCCCTTTTTTTTTTTTTTTCTCTCTTTTTATGATACATGCAGTCTTCAAAGTTTCAATGATAGTGATGGAGTATTTTACAACTTTATTCTGACAATATTCTCAGGTTAGTCTTTTTGCCTTAGCATTCAGTATCTGTAGAAGTTTTGCCAGGTCCCGGTGTCAATCAAAGGATTGTCATACAGTGAATAAGCTCATGAAGCCATGTAGCAATTTTAGAGTGTGAATCTCATTAGTATAACTTGTAGTAGCTAGAGTACCCTATATCCTGATCAGACTGGGTGGATGATGTAACTTCAGAAGAGACATCTATGGAATACTAGGCAAAAGTATATTCCCTCAGCTGTTGAATTTAAGACATCATCCTGTTTCTGGTCTATTGAAGGCTTATTTTAGTGATAACAATCTAACAGCTCCAGGCTGTGGTTGGTATTTAGATGAACAGAAAAGCCTTGGAATGGCTTCAAGGAACATTTTTCACTTGTGGAGAGAATTTTGTATAACAGAGGATTCAAGGAATGAGAGCTCGGGTTAAGAGTTCTTTTCATTTAATTGCTACTTGATAACTAACTGGGTAATACACTCGAGTAAGATAGAGGAGAATAGCCCTTGGAAGCCCTGGGCAAATTTAGGAGAAATTAGCTGCCACAAAAATAGTGGCTAGCTAAGTAATTGTTGGAATAACAAAAATTGGCATAATTGGTATAATTATTTTTCATTATATAAAGTAATTATCTTTCAGGAAATGCCTCTTAGGCTACTTGTCAGTACTGACTTCTCAAACTTTGAAATTTCAGATATGTCGTACCAGGGGGCTACCTTTTGTCTTGCAGTTTTATATCATTTAGTGATATTTATTAATTACAGTCATTTGGCTTCTCTAGTAGTTATTATCTTATATGTTTCATTTGCTCTTTTTATTCAGGATGGTTTTCAGCAGAATAGCTGTTCAAAAACTACTTGCCAGTAAATGCCGGTGTTACAGCATGGACGCACCTGATGATATGGTCCTTGGGATGTGTTTCAGTGGCTTGGGAATCCCTATAACACATAGTCCGCTTTTCCATCAGGTCAGAGAGTTATTTTCACTAGTATTTAAAATATATTTTATTCTTTTAAGTGTACACATAAAACAGGACTCATAAATGGTCCAAACTCCATCAATGTGTAATAACTATAACCAGGATGCTGCTGCTATACCTTATTTTTCTCCAAAAGAAGTTTGATCAAGCAAGTAAGAATATCTCAAAACATCGATTACTACAATGCTTTAGTAGTTTATAAGATATTTCAGCTACCCTGTGACTACATTTTGTAAAAAATGCATTTTATAAAAAAATGCAGTCAGAGGTGGGAATTTTGAAAACCGAATAGAATTAGAAGCCACGTGCTTTGAGTACTTGTGATATGCCCTCTAAGAAAAGAAAAAAAAACCCACACCGCAATACTGTTTTCTTCAGGTAATGGAGCACTGACTGTGAAATTTTTCAGTAAATTTGTCTTCTCTACTTATGCAGTTTTTCTATTGATTCAGTGTTTACTGTTCTGAAATATCTCATTAGTGAAGATATACAATATAAAAGTATTCCTATAACTGTTGCTTTTGTGGTGGATTCTGAAGAATGGTATAAGTATGATAAATTGCCCTATGCTAGCACAAGAGAAAAAGGTCACAAGATGTAATTTTCTTGTTGAGTATACTCTCCAGCTTGGGAGAAGTGGGTTGGAATAGATTTGAATCTTGTTTCTGTCTTCCAGAATATTTAACAATCTAACTGTAGTGTCACAGTGGAAAACACGATTCTTTGAGTCCCAGAGAGATTTGCTGCCTCGTCAACCAAACAAACGCGTTACCTTCCTCCCATGGCATTAAAGAGAAGAAGCACTTATGATTTTTCGTAAACAGTGCATTTTTTTTTTAAATCAGCATTTAAATCGGTGTAATGTTCAATGTTTTTCAGGTGTTAATGTAGTTTTAAAACTGGGAAGACCTGTGTATCTGAATATGAACTGAGATTAAGATAATAGGCTACCTGAAAATCAGTAAATTGCCATGTTAATTCAAAGCAGCTGTCAGTGTGTGCATGTGAAGTTTACTATTTAGATTATCAGTTTTTCCTATATTAGGATTACTATTTAGAGAAATGAGAAGACTGAGAATGCACTATTCAATATTTTAATTCCTTGTCCATATAAAAAAATCATATCTGTTTACTTTCCTGTTTTGTTTATCATTGCTTACTCCTTTCAACATGAGTATGAACAAAAGCAAGTAATGCATCTTATAAAACCAAGAGTTACTGAATAGTTTGTGCTTGCACAGGTGTTTTAAAAAAAACCCTCATAATTAAAGGAGAGTCGGAAAGAACAGAACTCATTTTACAGATTTGTAGGAAAGGCCCTTATACAACAAAACAAAGCACTTCCTTGTAGTCCTTAATGGTGTACATTTGATACTGAATCACTTTGAAAGTGAAATCCTAGCAGTTTGATTTTCCCCATAGAAAATTACACTTGAACTGTAATTCATCTTTACTGTTCCTTATAACAAATTCTAATTTAACATACTTTGAATGAAAATTAACCCTGGGGGAAAAACTGCTAAATAAAAATAGAGTTTGCTTATTCTACAATTCTACTATTATACAACAAATATTTTAAAAATGAGAAAACCAAAACGGAATTTTTCTGTCAACCAGAAAATTATTTTTAAAGACTTGACTGAAATATTATGATGTACGATGTTCCTTGAAGTACACAAATCCAAAATTGTACTGAGATATGTTATGAAACAGAAGCAAAGATGCCTTCATCCTTAGAGTGTCTATGATGTAACAGTGTTTACTCATTCTTACTGGTTTCCTGTTTGCTACATGCTAAGGTAGATACGTATTCTGTAACCTGTCCCAGAGGCTTTTGACATGATGAGGCTCTTAAAGAGAACAGAAACCTTCCCATGTTGACTAGCAGCCAGGATTATGGTCTTAAAATATAAAATCTGGGGCAAGAGCAACGTATTTGGCTTTTGTAGAATACCAAATACAAATTCTAGCATTAAAAAAAAAAAGGCAAATTTTACAACAATTGATTCTGCAAAATGTAAGAAATGAGAAATTCAGGCAATTTGTATCTTAAGGTCAACCACCTATAAAGCAGTATGATTCTTGGAGAGCAATATAATAAAAATTAAAGCAGATCTCATTCTTTTAGAATTATCAAAACAGCAAAATTTTATCTATATCTCAATAAAAAGCTGTTTGATTTTCAAACAGCAAAAATCTTTCGTCTCAGATATCTAAAAACTGTTTCTATCCAAAGTAAATTCTTCAGTCTTTTGAAACCTAAATGTTCATTAAAGGGGTTTGTTTTGTTTTGTTTTGTTTTCCAAAAGTCTTGAAGGAGGTAGGCTCCCTCTTGATTTCTCCAGTGGAATTTTTAAAAATAAGCACTCTGTGGCTTAAATATAAAAATAAAAAAAACAACAACAACAACACATATTGAGATTTCTTAATGTTAAATTCGGTTGCCTAATTTTATGACTGGACTGTATATGGAACAGCATGAGAAATGCAGCGTGTAGAATTTATTAATACTGCTGTAAGTAGATGAAGTGTGCAGTATTAAATCAGTTACTAGCTTAGGCATCAAATCAGTGATTCAGTATCCAAATCGCTCAATTTTCTTCTTGTGTTTTACATCTAGAAAAAAAACGAATATGTGCCTTTCATTCATTTCTCTCTACAAAAACTCTATTTACAATGGCAAAATCTAGTTATATTGCCAGGGACCGCTACAGGTGGGGCTTTCTTATATAATGATGCTCTTACATGCCATTAAACTGTCAGAGGAAATGAAACATGCTTGGTGCATTAAGAACTTAGATGCATCATGTAGCTGTGTTGTAATTCCGTCTCTTTTGATGTCACCTGATAGAGAATAACAGTGCAGTTTTCCGGCACCGCAATATTTCCTGCAGTTGGTAACCTTTCCCCATGACAAAACTTGATATATTTTGGTGGATTTTGGCCTTATTAGGATCCTATATTCACACTTGCAGTGCTGGCAACTGTCATTAAGAGGAGGAGCAAGGAAATACTACTTAAAATCATTTTGTCATTACTGAACCAAAGCGGTATATTTAAAAAGATGCAATACAAACTACACTGTTTAACACTTGCTTTCATAGATGCTGACCATTTAATCCTGAGAAATAGGGCATGTTTAATATCAGTGTACTTTGTAGCATGATAACTGCAGCACAAGTTTAAGGTCTAAATCTGGAATGATGTAAAAAACCCCTTTGTTATCATCTTGTATATTTTGTCAGTGCCACATTGCTGTGTTATGATACAGAGGCCGTTGAATGGTAATACTTTCTTGTTCTGAAATTATTTTTCATCACTGAGTACTAGTGGGTTTGGTTTATTCTTCCATCTTAGGCACGGCCAATGGACTACCCAAAAGGCTACCTTTCTCACCAAATTCCAATATCGTTTCACAAGCATTGGAATATTGATCCAGTGAAGGTGTATTTCACATGGCTGGCACCAAACACAGAAGAGTCGCTTAATGGAAAGAAAGTTGAGTATAACAGAGAGGATTTATAAGCAGTAGAAGAATTTAAGTGTTGATTAATGTACTGCAGATGAGAGAGAGTCACTACTGTGATTTTTGTGTTTTTCTCACGTTGTTTGTGTGTTCATGACATAGAAGACAATGTTTTGTTCCTGCTTGTTACATGCCTTCAGAGCAATGGAAGAAGACACCTAATTGACTTTTGGATTCTTTGTTACACTTGGTTTCTTTCTAAAATGTTTTTGGGCTTTGCATACCAATGAACTTGACACACATTTAAAATGTCTCATACAACTTGGTGTTCTGGTTTGGACTTCGAGTCAGACACCATCAGTTTACATTTCCTTCCTTTGTCCTCTCAAAAACTGAAGTGGTGTATTTGGGAACCTAATACCGAACATGTGTTGAACATCTATTGAACGTCATCTCTCATTGACCTACAGAAAACAGTTCACTAAACCGTTCTGGAACAGGTTCTTGAGAAATCAGAGAGGAGACATGACTTTGTTTCTGTGACCAGGAGCTAGATTGTGGAAAGGCTATGTTCCTTTATACACATTTCAGATAGAAATATTGTAGTTTCCTGGGATGGATGGGCCAACCACTGTTGTCCCTTTTAAGTTTATTAGCATTTGTGAGGAATGTCATGTTCAAAATCGAAAAAAAGGTTGACAGGGATTTTTGAAGTGGCCACGGGAGGTCACTGTGGCTCCTTTAGAAACCTAAGTCACTGTGTATCTATTCGGCAAGTATAAATGTGACTCTTAAGGATTTTTGCAGAACTAACACTTCAGTACTTCTGATGTGTGCATTTCAATAGTATATGGATGCCAGCTTTAAAAAGTTTGTAGTATTCCTAATTTATATCATCAAGATAAGTAAATTTATGCATACAACTTGTAAAGAGTGATTCATATTTAAAATGTTCTTGATTTCTTTTTCTTTGAGTAATTCAGTTTTGTAAAGATGTTTGTACAAAAACTGGCTTTAGTATGTTCTAAACTAATTTTTATACTGTAAAGCCACTCCTTTTAAGATGACAGTATATGGCACTTGTATGCTGTTATTTAACTTCACTTGCTATATTGTAACCAAATACAGGGTCTTAAAGCCATACTGCTGAAGTAATTTGTGGTTTGTTTTCTTTGAGTAGATTAAAAATTGATTCCACTCCAAAGTAATGCAATACTTGCTCTTAAGTCAAAGTAGGGGAGCCACTGATTCCTGTTTCAGTAATTACTGAAGTCGTATAAATATTTGTTTGTGAATGTAGCTTGTGGAATTTTAAGCATTTGAATAGCAAGCACATATTCATAATAGATTCAAATTCTGATTAAATCAGAGCAATCCATGTTATGTCTTTTTTCTTTTTTCTTCCCACTATCAGTGCCTTAAACAGTAGACATTTTACTGATACCAGGACTGTGTTCTCCGGTACCATGGGTAAATTGTTAATTATGTTTACTGTTTAGAACTGTGAGAGCTGAAAGCTGAATAAAAGCATTCTTCTTTGACCTTTTGTGCCTTCTTCCTCTTTGCAAACAGAGTACAGGATTATTTAAGCACCCATGTCAGAATTTTATCACCTGAATAGTATTCTCTCGTCAGTTGTACTAAAAGGCAGCTTAAACTTTTTTTTTTCTTCATATTCTGTCCTGACATGCTTCCCCAGATTAGGTTAATTTTCAAGTCTGTAGTTCTGTGCAAATGAAAAATGCTTTTGCAGTGAACCCCTTGTGCGATTGGGAATCTTGATGGTATCACAAAATATATGTCATTATCAAATTCTCCAAAGGTAGTCCAATCGCTTCCAGCTTCACACTGGTGATCTTTCACATCTCCTTGGGCCCTGTGGAGGCAGAACAGGTCAGGCAAAGACAACTAGCTTTAGGTCACGCTGTGTTGCATTTGCAGGCGTCTGTCTTATTTAGAGATTGGGAGCCATTGTCTTGTTCATTGCTTGCTTACTCAGACTTTTACTTCTGGTCTGACAAATATAATAGTAGTTGTCGTAATGTCCATCTTCTCTCTTGCCATTAGGTCTGGGGTTTACTGCAAGGATTCTGGAGGTATTAGTACGCATTAAACTTCTGATTCCTATCTTCATAGTTTTGAAAGCAATGAAGCAGTAATTTACTCAAGTATTGTGCCCCCAAAACTCTGACTTTTGAGACATAACTAATGATATGCAACCCTAGGAGCAGCATGACAAAAATTACCTTTTATTCCATGAACTAAAAAACTTAAGATTTTTTTTTCAAGCAGAATATCCCAGAGAGTTTCTGAAAACAAGATGTGAAGCCTTCTATATTAAATTTAGTTTGAGAAGACTCAGCAAGGCTGTTACTATCTGAAACCTGAGACAAAATTGTGCATTAATGAGCCTGAACAGTACTAATGTTTCTAAAGAAAATCAAGGGGATTATAAATGGTGTAATGTTAAAGAAAAGCAAGAGAAGGGGAATTCACAACTCACTTTTGTACCAGGCAGATTAAAACGGGACTGCAAAGTTGATTGACTGCTTGAAGTTCCCTTTTCTGGGACATTCCAGAATCGTGGTGTAAAAAAGAAAATCTGGGAGTCATTATTGACTGTTTGGTTTTGGTTTATAACACACAAAATTACCATATATTAAGGTATTTCTTTCATGGCATTGCCTTTATAATTTGGTTGGTTGGTTAATCTGCTTTCAGAAGCCAAAAAAAATCTTGAAATATAAATGATGAGAGATGAAGTATTTGAGTCCCACGTTTGATCACAAGTGGGAATGACAGCTGTGAATCCATTTTTATTTCCCTACATCTGCAGATGCCCCAGGCATGGAGAGACCCAAAAGGAAATGACCTTTGTCCCTTCCTTTGTGAGAAAGAAAATGGACAGGAGTCTGAGGCAGTTTGCCAGCTGGGTAACTTTCTTTTTGTGCAGCACAACTTTGCCCTAACACCAGCAATAATGACTGCTGACTGGAGGGAGGAGTCCGAATTACTTCATTTTCAATTTCTTAATTTCTCATGGTTTAGGGTTTTTGTTATCATGGCTGCAACTAGAATATGTCTCAGCCAGAGGCCCAAGACACCATTCCATTAGAATCCCGGAAAGTGAGATCAGCGCTGGATAGGGAGTACCATAACAGGCTACTGTGAAGTGTTTCCAAAGCCAGTAATGCCACTTCATTACCAAAAAACCATGGTAAATTAGCAAGAGGTGTGCTTATTACACCACTGTAAAACTCTGGAGGCTTTTGTTCATTGGACTCCATGATAATAAATAAATTTGAGTTTACTGTAATGTAATTGCTTCTGCTTGTTGTTGATAGGAAACTAAAGGAGAAATTTAGAATAACGAGCAAAATCCACCCTGTTGATGCCACCTCATTATACACTTACTGAGTAAACTAAGAGCACTTAAATCTCTGCTGTTGATGCTGCCTGGTGCAGCTCTAGCTCTCAGGTCCCATGTCACAGTAGTGTGGTTGCTTCACCCTCCCCACTACACAGGTGCACATACCTACCTTGTCAGTATAGAATAAATTCACATCCCCAATCACATTGAGGATGGTATCCTTAAATAATCATTTCATTCAGCAAAAAATAAGACGCCATGTTGATTTGTGCATAGTTAATTTTTCTATTTCAATTTGTTTCATGTTACGTACATGTATGAAGACTAGCTTTGTTAATGCACAGTCTTACAGTGGTAGCCATCATGTAACTAACTACTTGTTGATTTAAATTCTGTCCCAAAAAGAAAATTCCTCACGCTTTTCAAATCTCAATCTGTGGTTTACAGGAAGAGGCCTGTGGGCCTAATGACCCGTGGGACTAGAGGAAGCAGAGAGAGGTGACCTTGTCTATTTGCATCTAGCTGCTTTTGCTGAGTCCCTTGACTCGTACTTGTTTGTTTGTGCCCCCTTAGTCCGGAAGCAGCAGTGCCTCCATTGAAATCAGCAGAAGAAATCTCATGAGATGCATTTGGATGGCAGGAATGAAACAGCTTTGGTGGAGTGTCTGTAGATTGGTTAGTTCTGAACACGAGGGGAAAAGATATAATAGAAATAATGTGTTTAAAGATGAAAAGGTGAGTAGACATTTTGCAAATGCATAGAGAGGCCAAAAGGATTCGCAAAGACAGGAAAGAGCTGCTTTGGAAAGCAAGCTATGAAGCGGAGTGATAGGAAGCTACATCAATGGAGTATCATGAAACTTTCTGTATGGAAAAATCTGTAGGCATGCTGCTTTTATAAGCTAAAAAAAAATAAAATTCTGAGCTATTTCTGAGAGAAATAAATTTTTAAAGCAATGTTTTTGGAAGTCTGAAGGCCTGAGAGCCTAGGTCTTGCACACAACTCCAAAAAAGTAAAAAGCAGTAGGTTGTTAATAGTTTACAGACTTGACTTACCAAAAAAAAAATAAAAATTTGAGTGTAAGCAGTTTGTTAATTGTCATAATAAAAAGATAATAAAGAAAATTTTCTGCTGGTGAAATTATTGTGCATCATCAATTAGTTTGTGCCCACATCTCGTGTATGTATTTCAAACAGCTGTGACTGTTCCTCGTTGATGCCATGGGACAAAGCGTTAAGGTGCTTTGTCTTCACATGAAAGCAGTAATGAAGCGGGCTGGTGTGTATGCCGTGTACGCTAACTCAAAAGCACTTAAATAATGGAAGAAAAGGTACTGAAGTTAGAAGCCAACACTGAACAAAGCCAGTGTTACAACTCAAGTTCTCAGCCATCCTTGCCATTTGAAATTCCTTTTGAAGTGCGACAGTTGTGGACCAGGGTCCACAGGTATCTCTCAGGAAGGAGGGAGAGAGACATTTTATGACCGATGACCTAGTAAGGTTCTTGACTGTCTTTAGAAGACCTCTCACTGGTCCTGCTTCAAGTAAGTGAACTGTTCCCTAGCTGGCAAGCTAGCAGAAGTGATATAGGATGTAACACTAAGTAAACAGGGCAATATCAATTAGAGCTCAGGAGGCATTAGTAGCTCTGTGCTTATTGAGTACAGTCAGTCACAAGTGCTGATGGGTGGTATTGGCCAATTCACCAGCCGTTCTTCCCAAAGACTACTCATGTTGCTAATGTTATGTTTGCAAACTCCCTTTAATTCCACTTGGAAACAAGTACGGCTGTGTTCATTGGGGTTATTTTCCCTTCACATGGAGCAGATCAGGAACTCTGCTCCAGGCATGGAGCTTTGATTCAGCCTGCACTGCAGTCCTGTGGGCTCATTCTGCCCATTCATGAAGCTCTGCTGAGAAGTTCTCAGTCTCTCTCTTGTCCCAGCACACCAAGTTAATAAGAAGGGGAGGGGAGGGGAAGGGGAAGGGAAGGGGAAGGGAAGGGGAAGGGAAGCTGTAAAAAAGTACCGAAGTCTACATGCATTAGTGCGTGTAGCCATATGCTCATAGATTTAGATACTGATCTTCACATTGGAGTCAGTCTTAACAAACCTTTCTGAGAAGTTTCTATCATGCTTACCACTGCTAGGACAAAGGATTGTGGGTTTATATTAACAATGGACAAGCTCATGCTGCAATTCAATGCTTTGGTTCCTCCTGTGTAAATTTGCTGTTGTTCTCCAGCCTCTGCAGAACTCAGACTCTGAGTGGGTGGGTTAACTCCCACCTTTATGTCCACCTGCTGCCCACAGGCAAGATCCCAAAACAGCTGAAACTACAGCCAGTTTTAAGCAACGCAGCTAATGCGGCTTATGGCTCCATGGGCAAACATAATAAAAGTGCTCCTCTTCTTGGAAAGCGCTACTCAAACACCACAACTCTCCACATTCTGAAAAAGGCAAGATTGTACTGTGGAAGAGTCCAACTGTGGGACCAAATGCATCCCAAGAAGGGATAATGTGGCCTGGCTCGATGCAATGTCATTGCCTGTATCACATGTGAAGAGATATTAAACAGAAACATTAAATGCAGTGAGATGAGTCAGATTCTTACGGCCCCTGGAGTTGTTTGCTCATCAAACACTCATTGAAGTAGGAAATATCTTCCTTTCAGATGAAAAAGTAACATATTCTAGAAGTTGCTCAGTTTTATTTCTAAAGATAGTGAGAAACAATGCAAAGGGTGATAAAGATCTGTAAAAATATGGAATGGTTTTTGTGAAAGACTAAATAGGCTAGAAGTATCCATTTGAAAACACATGTGTGGGGCAGAAGTTCATGTAATGAATGATACGGGAAAGGTGGACAGGGAGTGATTTTTCACTCTCTCATAACCCAGGTACCGAGAGGAGCACAACAAACTTGTCAGGGTCGTTTCAACACAGACAAGGGTGTTTCCATAGCTCACAGCTGAACTGCAGAACCGGACGGCACAGGTGGTGCAGAGGCTGGAAAGTGCAAAAGGGCTTAAAAGAGAATTGTGCAAAATCACAGCAGAAAAGTCTGTAGATGGCTAATAAGCACAATGGTTTTCAAGAAACATCAAGCTAAGGCTCTGAATTACTACTGCCTAACACTGGGCAGGTACATTGAGCTAAACGGACCTTTGCCCTGACTCGGTATGACTCTTACTGTGTAGTATTGATATGCACAACATTAAGTTCAAAGGGAAGGCTTGGGATTTTGGGGGGGGTTTTGTCTCTACCAACGGTGGTTATGGGCTAGTGCTTCAGTTCCTGTGCCTAGAGAGTATCAGAGTATCCTGTGGTTGTACAAGTCCAGAGCCACCTCAGAGCTAGTGGATCAAAACAGAGGATCTGTCAAACCCCTGCTTTCCTCTGCCGTGACAATGTGTGAGGACCTCAGACAAGAAAATGGTTGTCAAGGCTTGGACAACAGGCCACGCATGCATTCAAACTTAAGTGCTGGTTCACCACAATTTGTGGGCCAAGGAACGTGCTGAAGACGAAGACCTCAAAGCTTGGGCTCTGCAGGGCAGCCAGCCAAGCTCTCGTTGCTGAATATGGTTTCAGGATCCCAGAGAAACTGAGCAACTTTTCATATCTGGAAGTGAACAAGCTTTGGAGCCAATATGTCAACATCATCATACCCATCTGTCAGCAGTCTCCTTATCAGGAGGGCTGATCACTTTGGGAGGTGGTCTCAGCCGTTTCCTAGCCCTGCATTACAAATGGGAGTTAGGGTTTGATCTCGTAGGGCTAATATTTGAGGACAAAGGGATTTGAGTTCAATCTACTCCAAAGTCTAACAAGAAATGCCAGATATTCTTTGGAAGGCAGGGCCCAATCTGGGGTCTTTCCAAATCCTGTGTTTCAGAGGAATAATTTATGCCTCTCCCTCATTTGGCTGACTTCCAGGGTCCTCAGACAGTGCACCATAACTCAGTGTGCTTCCACCCGGACAAAACAGTTCTGTTCCCAGCTTTCCTAATGGTGCAGGGAGAAACCCCTTCCCTTCCTGACAAAGTTGTTCAGATAGCACCGAGGGAGGACCTGCTAGCCAAACCTGTCCTCCTTCACAGCTGAGGTGCTGGGCGAAATATGTTTATTGTTTGCAAGCAGCTGGCAGACGACGGTGGCCACCCACAGCTGCCTAACACGCTCTGCGTTCTCTTCCCACTGCTTGTGAAGTCTATAGGACTGGGCTTTGCTACACCATGATTTTCTGGGTTTGCAGGTTGAAAGGAATGGACACAGGGCACACTTGGGACTAGATACCTGGTTCTTGAACCAAATGTTCTTGAACACCTTTATGCAAACAGCAGCCTCAGCACAGCTCTGGCAAATACGGTGTTGGGGGACCTGTGCACCTACTACAGATAACCCATGGAGCAATACTTGCACCAGCTCCTGGGCTGGATGGCACGCAGGCCCATGACCTGAATTTACATGTAAATTATCATTCAGACAACGCCAGTAATTCAGAAGTGGTATCTTCCCCCCAGGGTTTGTGCTGTGCTCTGCTGCACTGCAATTCCTGCTGCAACTTGGCTCTAAAGTTAGTAATTTATTACTAAAACCACGGCAAACTGGCAGACAGATGAGGGAAGTAGCTGTGTGGAAACATGATGGCCTTGAGCCACGGCAGTGGCACAATCATGCAAACCCTGCTCTCGGGGACTTACTGCTTGAAAGCTGAAGCTCCAAGAAGCGACATTTCTTGGTCTTGTCTAATTTTCACTTGTGCACAGCAGAAACTAGCTTCGTACATCCTGCAAAGACCCTTTAATGCTGGACCTGTGAACAGACCCACAACGTTTCGCCTAGCTTGAGAAGAGGAAGAAGACAGAGCCCAGCCCCAGCTGGGCTGAAATACTTACTCCAGGTGAGTATTTCATTGACTCCGGTCAGTGTTAATCACAGTCAGTGCCTGAGAGGATTGGAGCCAATGCTGTACTACCGGCTTCTGGGTGAGCAGATCCCTTGTATTGTACTCCCTCTGGGAGTGCCTGTCAGAGCTGTTTCTCAAGAGAAGAGCACATTCACACAAAAGTCACAATCACAGAATGGCCCAGGTGCCTCTGGAGGTCACCTGGTCCAACCCCCCTGCTCAAGCAGGGCAACCTGCAGCAGGCTGCCCAGGACTATGTCCAGACAGCTTTTGAATGTCTGCAAGGACAGAGACTCCACCACCTCCCTGGGCAACCTGCGCCAGTGTTTGACCACCTTTGCAGCATAAAAGGGTTTTCTTATGCTTAATTGGACTTCCCTGTGTTTCAGTTTGTGCACGTTGCCTCTTCTCCTGTCACTGGGTGCCACTGAGAAGACTTTGGCTCTGTCTCATCTACACCCTCCCATCAGATACTTATTGATAAGATCCTCCTTAAGCCTCTGCCCCTGAGAATTCTTTGAAGCTACTTAGGAGGGGTTCAGATCCAATTTATTTTTACTCATTTGACAGGTTCTCTCTAACCTGACAAGGTGACTCCAGGCACTTTCCTCCAGAGCCTGTTTACAGGTTTTTAATAACTGTCGCAGTGCCAGGCATTTGCTGCATGGTGAGAAGCTGCTGGGAATAATTAGCACTGAGGGGAAAACGTCAAAGAGATTCAAATGTAACATTTATACAAAATGCTGCTGCTTTTTAAAGTTCCTCTCAGCAGCAGCACAAAACCTCTGCGAGTCCCCGGCTGCCGGGGCTCATCCCACCCACACAGCTGTGCAGAGCAAGTCCCCCACCCAGATCCCCATTCCTCTTCCCTGAGAGGCTGATGCCGGTGGCGCTGGGAGCTGCAGAGCCACAGGAGCTCCTCAGTGCCCCAGGATGCCGCACATGGCACCTTTCTGCAGGATGGGTTATCTGCAGCTCACGGTCCCATAGGAGGCTGCTCTGGCCATCGCATCACTTACCTTGCATCACTGCTCAGCCCACCTCTCCTATTACCTCACTTTCCTGCTTGGTTTTGCCTCCAGCCACTCTGTCACCATACGTAGCTCTCCAGATCTGCACATCAGTCCCTCAGTACCAGTGATGAGTTATGTGGCACGTTCCTCCCGCTGCCCTCATCCCGCTAGAAATTAATTGGCCAGTTACCGCTGTGATCTGCAGGTTTTAAATCTTTTGCTTGGGAAGGAGAGTCTGTTTCCAATTAACATTTTGCCCTCTTGCAGGGCTCATTACCAGTATCTAGCGCAAGGGGAAGAGTGGCTGGAAAGCTGCCCGGCAGAAAAGGATGTTGGAGTGTTGGTCGACAGTCAGCTGAATATGAGCCAGCAGTGTGCCCAGGTGGCCAAAGGCATCCTGGCTTGTGTCAGGAATAGTGCAGTGAGCAGGACTAGGGAAGTGATCGTCCCCCTGTACTCAGCATTGGTGAGGCCCCACCACGAAGTTTTGGGCCCCTCACCACAACAAAGACATCGAGGTGCTGGAGCGTGTCCAGAGAAGGGCAACGAAGCTGGTGAGGGGTCTGGAGAACAAGTCTTATGAGGAGCATCTGAGGGAACTGGGGTTGCTTAGTCTGGAGAAAAGGAGGCTGAGGGGAGACCTTATTGCTCTCTACAACTACCTGAAAGGAGGTTGTAGCAAGGTGGGGGTCGATCTCTTCTCCCAAGTAGCAAGCAATAAGGCAAGAGGAAGTGGCCTCAACTTGCACCAGGGGAGGTTTAGATTGGATATTGGGAAAAATTTCTTCACCAAAATGGTTATCAAGCATTGGAACAGGCTGTCCAGGGAAGTGGTTGAGTGACCATCCCTGGAGCTATTTAAAAGACGTGCAGACGTGGTGCTGAGGGACACGATTTAGTGGTGGTTTTGGCAGCATTAGGTTTATGGTTGGACTAGATGATCTTCAAGGTCTCTTCCAACCTAGGTGATTCTACGATTCTATGATTGCAGCTTTCCCAGGTGTTGCGCTGCTTGGATGGAAGAGTTGTCACACTGGAGGCACTGGGGAAGGGGTCGGTGATTTCCTCGAACTCCTTGCTTGCTCTGTGGCATCCCTGACACTCCAGTGTGGAAGTGCCCTCTTCCCACCATCACACAGGCAATCTGCTTGTAACAGCGCTCACTTCATTGTGTTGGTTATTTGCGGGCCAGACTGAGGCTTCTCCAGTGCAAAGAACAGAAGAAAAATCTTCACTGCTGAAGCTGAGCAGAGGGTTCAAAGCATCTAAGGCCTCGGTGCAGGCAAATATCTCCCTCAATGTTCACAAAAAATTGCTTCCATAGTGAAAAAAATAGATACTTCTCCAGTGATTGCCCCAGTAGAACTGAAGAACCAGTTTATAACTTCAAAGCACTTCAGGAGCAGCCAGTTAGCCCAGCGGCAGCCCCACCGCTAAGTGCAGAGCACACCAGGACCAGCAAGAGAGCTCTGGATTGCTGCCCTCTTGCAAGGAGCTGCTCGCCGGGGTTGGCTTCCCGTAGCTCTGTGTCAGCCCGCAGGGGAATTACTGATTGCTGGGGGCAAGGGAGAGGCGTTCGCAGGCTGGGCTGAGCAGAGCAAAGTTTTTCACTGGAATCATTTAAAGGTGCAATATAACTATTTTTTAGTCAGCTCTCAGGGATCTGGCCTGTGGGTGGTAGCTTGGAGAAGATAATCTTAAACTGTTTAAACATGTGAGATATGAATATTGTTTTCTGTAGTATCCCTCACCCTCAAAAAAGTGTCCTCTTCTCCATTAAGTGCTCTGGTATAGTGAAAAATTAGTTACTAATTGCAGATTTCCAGATAACAATGATATCTTCTCCTCTGCCATCTGCAAACAGATAAAACCCCAAATTTCAGTAACCTCCAAATCTCTGTGGAGCATGCGCCCAAAGAGAATTTATAGATCTATGTGCTTTACTTTACATATGTACATTTGTAAGACCTATTTCAACGACCTGAGATTCTGTCAGACCTCACTGTTCAATAGCTCTGAGGAATTGATTTTACACAGTCACAACCATTAAGGCCCTGTATTTACATCTATCACTGGACTGGGAAATAATGGTACAGTATAGAGGAGCATACAGTTAAGTATTTATACTGTCCTGTGTAATTTTTTCAGGTGTTCCTAATGCCTTTGTTGGCCAAATCCCTTTCTGAAGGGACTGAAATACCCCCAAAGGGATCCAAGCATTGAAGTTCAAGGCTTTAGACTCCACAACTGCAACTATTTCTGTCTAAACTCTTCAGATACCCAAGTACCCGTTAGTGAGAACAGCCAGAATGTCCTCAGTCGTGATGGTGTGGCAGCGTTAAGGCTTTTAGCCATCCCCTGGGGTTTACAGAGAGGATGTTTCTGCACCAACTAGTGGTGACAGGATATGTTTATTCCATCCAGAACACAAAACTTTGCATTACCCAAGCGCCTGCTGGTGACAGCATTACCTACAAGATGGGAAGTCATCTGAGAGGGAGCCTGAATGCTCATCTCTAAGCTTTAAGCAGAAACCCTCTGTGCTACCTGGAGCTACTGGACTGCATGGAGCAGTAGTGCTGGACAGGTTGCTGTTGAAGATGTTCCATTTTGCATAAAGTACTTATACACCCAGACGAGCCATATATAGATCCCAGCTCTCCCTCTCTGCTGGCTGAGTAGCTGCTGGCTCTGCTGACATGGGGAGGTGTGAGGTCCACACACAGATGACAAGGCTGCAGTTGCCCGTCTTTCCTGCTGAGAAATGTTTAGCAAAGTTCTGGCCATACCAGTGTGGACACAGAGCATCTGTCTGCAGCAGAGGGTCACTTACATCCCCTGTCACAGTAACTGAGAGACCAAAGTAAAGAAATAAATGTGGTGTTCCTTAGTGGATATTGGGCTTTTATATCTCAGGCACCGTGAGTAATGTTGCAAGACTATCTTCATTCTGTCTTTTTAGAATTTAATTTTAAATGCACTCTTTCTAATACATCTCATGGAATAACTATTGCACAAACAGAAATAGCCCACGTTAGACAAATACAAGTCACCTTGATTTGACTGAGTCACCCCCTTCAGGGTACAATTAATTATTCAAGAAGTACACATCCAAATGTTGCATAAGAGCTCTCCTCCTACTGAAATTATCAAATACATTTAAAAATTTATTAAGGAGGAGACAAATAGCTTCAAATACCTTTGTGAACTCCTAATTATTTTCAAGATAGAATCAAAGCCAGTATAAAACATCCATGCATAACGCAGCATACTGCTACACGCCACGTGCTTACAGGCACGTAGAGCCTCCAGACAAAATCATACCATAATCCATAAATCCTTTATTATGCAGCACTATATCGCTGCCCTCACAGAAACACAGTGAGAGCTCATGCTGTTGACTTCTCTGGGAGCAGAACTGCCCCTGAGATCACCAATGGTCACAGCAAGACATCGTGACTCCCTGGTGCGCCCTGCCCGCAGCACCCCTTTCTAGAGCAACCACTGCAGGACCTCCGTTTCTGAGCAGCAGCATCCTTCCTGGGCAGCACCGGTCTGCAGCCGCTCTAAAAGCGCGATCTGATTTCAGATAAAACCAGGGTAAAGCCTAAGTTTAAATCACTTACTAGAAGAGGTTATTGAATAGAAAATTATGACAGTTTGTTTTTCCTAGCAGCGGGAAGCAGGAATTTTAAACAATAAGCTATTGAATAACAAACATTATAATCTTTGCTGGGAAAGTATCTCAAATCATTTTCTTTATGAATAAGGGACATAAAAAAGGAGATTTACAGGCTGAAGAACATATCAATTTTTTATTTCCCTAATTATTTGTCAAGGGTTGTAGATCAGCCTTGTCAGACAGGCACGGGGAAATGCTCTGTAAAAACAACAGAGGTGAATTAAGCTGGTGGGGCTTCGTTACAGGCATGCTGCAAATCTCTAGACATTTCATCAGTCCTGCAGGGATAATTGCCAGTCTGTCGGTTCCTCCTAACCCACTTTAAACTTTCACACCACTTGGCTCTCAGAACTGGTATTGCTTAACAAATCCCATGGCATATAAGACTCTTAGACATTCTTTTTCATGCAGTTTTAAATTTGACATCCTTGCCAAAATAGTCTTCCCTCTTTCTTCCTTTCTTTCTCAATGCTTTTCTTCCCCCCCCCAGCTTGGGTTTTTTTGCCTAATGAACCTACCACCCAAACAGAGATTTAGCAGGGAGGCTGAGGGGACCTCAGTCATCCCCCCACCCCAACTAGGCTGGGGTGCCCTTGACATCAGCACGGCCACCCTGTTTAAACCAAGGCTACCTGTGAAGTAGAAATGCCTAGAGCGCCTCAGATTTATTCTCCTGCTCCTCCTGCTTGCCATTTTTGCCATTCTTTCCTATGCATTCACATATCAGCATATCTTACTACATTTTGCTCCCACAGAGGAGGCAGCTGTGCCATCGGCTGACAGGGATGATGCAAAGAAGCACCCCAGGCACACTGAGTGTCAGCGCTTCCACCGGTCCCTGCTGCAAGGAATAATCTGAAAAAACAAAACATGGTATTTTCTTGCTTAACAGCACTCGGCCACATTGGGCACTTGGCAGCACCTTTGCAAATCTGCCTTCTGCATTTTTAATAGCCAGTCCCTTACCTGACGTTAAAGCCCCTGTATGTAAATGCCAAATGCATTTAGGATTTGGCCTAAGTGTTACCATGAAGAATTGTAAACACCTGGGGAACAGGCTCAAAGCGGAATAGCTTTAGAGGAGAAGAAAAACCTCAGCAGTATAAAAACACAATGAAAAAGAGGGAGTTTTGCAGCCTGTAATGACCAAAGTACAGTTACTATTTTGTCTTTCATCAGCTCCTCTGCACCCAGTACCTGTGAATACTGCAGTGATATCCTTTCTCTGTAAAACTGGGAGAAAATTCTCCATAGCCATTGGGATTCCTTTTAACATCCTTTTCCCAGGAAATCAGGCTGTTTTGCTTTCTGCTATGCCTAAGAGTCCCCAGTTAAGTGCACTGAGTGGCTGTGTTAATTCTGGAGTGCCGAAAGGACTGGACAACCCCAGGGTCGTTCTGCTCAGGCTCGAGTCTGGATCAGCCTGGCTTTAGCTGGTGCCCACCCCAGCAGCTTTGGGGCACAGCAGCGACAAAGCTGGGGCTCGTCCACCCTTTCCTTCATCCCCCAACCTGCCCTGCATGTGCAGACCAGCCACCGACAGCCTCCTCCAGCACCTGCAACTGCAACAGCACAGCCTGGGCAGAGGAGCTCTCTGTGTTTCACCGGGGCAGGTGGGACCCATACGCAGCCAGGGCTCTGTACACTCATATAGCATTCAGCTGCAGGACTCCTATATCCCTCATCAGCCCACAGAGCTGGATCTGGGAGAATATTCAGCTTTCACCCACCCCCTCCCCTGTGCTCACGGTGACAGCACTGCCCATGATGTCCTCAGTGTACGAAGTATTGCCGTTCATTGCTGGATATTTCATACCTCCCTTTTGGTGCTCCTCTTTCACCGCACATGCCAAGCAGCATCAGGGGGGTTTCAGACAGCCTTTGTTGATTGACTTTTTTTACTTAATTGTGTAATTTCTAAACCTACCGTCCAGCATTATGCTTTACATTCTGCTCTCGGCTGTATTAGTTAAACCCCCATGGCCTTCAGTAGGTGTCACACACGTTAGCAAAGAGCTAGAAGTGGCCCTTAACATGTCGCTGAGCTCTTAGAGGACTAGACAATAGGATTTCAAACTGTGTTTGGTAAGAGGCAGTATTATATTAAGGCAGTAATCAGCTTCAAAGTGCTTCCTAACTATGTTTACAGTGAGAAAAACTTTCTGGTTGTTGGTTCTTTTCATCCTCGGGAACCACATCAAAACAACACCCCCAGCAGCTCGTGCTAGCGCTGAGATGAACAATAGCTGGGGACCAGTCCTGCACTCACACGTCGTGCTTCCTAAAAGCAAAATTAAATGATTCATTACTCACAAAAACTTGAAGAGCTTCATACCTGGCTTGTCAGGGCAGTCCTGATTAACTGAAGCTGAAGCACAGGTGTCATATTAGGTCCACAAAGCTTCAGTTCAGCAGGTGATGCCACCTTCCAGCAGAGAGAGGGTCCATTTCCCCGGACATGGAAAGCCTCTTTCCCCACATTAAGAGGAAAAAAAGATGCTTCATCCATCTGCTTGAATGTAAAAAGTTCAATAACTCCTTTCCAGAAATATTCTCTTTCCTGCATCAAATTTGCTTTCAAGCTTTGTGTATTTGTACTTCCAAGTTTAACTGAAACTCAGAGTTCCCCTACTGGGAGATTCACATTTTGGACATGGGAAGAATTTCATTTGCCTCTGCCTACTTAAACAATAAAGGCATAAAGGTAATGCTGCAGATTTCTCTGGGACTTGTACCCATTGTACACTGGAGCATTTGGGACCTTCTGGGCTGCATAGGGAAGAGTGTGGCCAGTAAGTTGAGGGAGATCGTTTTCCCCCCCTACTCTGCACTGGTGAGGCCACAACTGGAATACTGTGTTCAGTTCTGGGCTCCCCAGCTCAAGCGGGACACGGAACTTCTGGAGAGAGTCCAGCGTAGGGCAACAAAGATGATGGGGCGATTGGAGCATCTCCCTTATGAGGAAAGGCTGAGAGAGCTGGGACTCTTCAGCCTGGAGAAGAGAAGGCTGAGGGGAGACCTTGTTCTTGCTTAGAAGTATCTAAAGGGTGGGTTGAAGGAGGATGGAGCCAGACTCTTTCCAGTGGTTCCCAGTGACAGGACGAGGGGCAACGGGCACAAGTTGGAACACAGGAAGTTCCATTCAAACACAAGAAAAAACTTCTTTACGGTGAGGGTGCCAGAGCACTGGACCAGGCTGCCCAGGGAGGTTGTGGAGTCCCCTTCTCTGGAGATTTTCAAGACCCACCTGGATGCAGTCCTGAGCAACGTGCTCTAGGCATTCCTGCATCAGCAGGGGAGTTGGACTAGATGATCTCTAGAGGTCCCTTCCAGCTCTGAAAATTCTGTGATTCTAGGATTCTTACCACTAGTAGAGCAGGTCTCCTGAGAAGTAACAAATACTCAAGGGGACCTGAAAGTACAGGGTCCAATTCTCTTCTCACTATAGATATCACTGTATTCGGCCACAGGCTTTAAGGTTGGAAGAAATTCATTACTGTCTAATCTGGCATGCTGCAGAATAGAAACCATATTGCCCTAATGGAGGCTGGGTGCACAATTTGGGGGAAAAGTGAAGTGGGCAAGATGGGACAATGTCCAAGTGGCGAGCAGTGACGAGTTCCTCAGGGCTCAGTACTGGAACCTGTACTATTTAACATCTTTGTCAGCGACATGGATGTTGGGATTGAGTGCACCCTCAGCAAGTTTGCTGATGACATCAAGCTGTGTGGAGCAGTTGAGACACCGGAGGCAAGGGATGCCATCCAGAGGGACCTGGACAGGCTCGAGAGGTGGGTCTGTGCAAACATCATGAAGTTCAACAAGGTCATGTGCAAGGTCCTGCATGTCCCTGGGAGGGGGTGAATGGCATGCAGGGACTTAGGGGGCTGGGCGGTCACAGAAAGCAAGGAACAGAGGCGATATCTGCAGTAGGGGTGGGAGGAGCTTAAAGACTTGCAGAAAAAAGGAAAGGAGATTCAGGCAAACAGTGTGAGGCCAGCTGCTCTGTTGTTATAGTAAAACCTATTTAAGGGTTAACTGGGAAAAAAATACAGCACTGGGGGGACCAACTTATTTCATTTCAAAGAAAGTTGAAATATGTAATTTTTACATGAACTCAAGTATTCAAAGTCAGATGGCATCTCAGTTATATTTTATCATGTGAGTTTCCACTGAAATCCTTTTTTTTGTGGTGATTTACTTATGACTCCAAGCAAAATTTAATTCAAAACCAGGCCCCAATAATGGTTTATCTTCAGTCAAGGATTTTAAATAGTGGTCAGCCATAAAAGTTCCTTCTCCTCCCCACCTGCAGGTTTCCAGACAGTTTCTATCTCCTTGTACACTTTGGGTCATCCCATAAAAGCCTTCCCAGCTGATTTTCAAGGTCTGTGTACTTATTGCTCAGAGGTATTTAATTTCCTCCTTCCAGAGCACTGCTCTGTGCTGCAGTCCTGGCAAAGGTGACAAAACTCCACAGAAGCTGAGAGGATATGAATCGACCCCCTCCAAGGGTCACTATGGGGTACATGATTTCCATGTGGAGCCTCTATGGGACTGCTAGAAATGTCACCTCCCTCTGCCAACTCCCAGGATATTCCTCCATCAAGAGCAGCGTCAGTGGGCTACAGGAAGAAGAAGCTGGAGCAGCCGTGCTGCAGAAGCAGCAGTGGTTTACCAGCAAGATGACGGGTGTACGGCACATCTTGGTTGAAGTGGGCAAGACAGGACAGGAAAAATAAGTTTTGGGGTTTTTTTTGCAAACCCTGTATGACCTCAGGCAAGTTACTTTGTGCCTGATGAGATGCGACAGCTTCAGGTGTCGATCAGTACCATGGTTTCATGACTGTTAAAGTACAGGTAAGTCCATGGAAATTTGTGGTTTGCAGCACATTTGAAAGTAAAGCCATATTTAAAACTAGACACCTGAAACCAAAAAACTTTAGTGAAATGTGGGTCTCCATTTTATTTTTCCTTAATTTTCTGGACACTGGAATAATCTGTAGCTTTGGAAAACTGTATGTTTGGTTAAAGTAAATTTTATTTCCAATCATGTGTTATACATGATAGATGAGTCCTCAGTACTTGTTTGGTACACATACATGTTTGTGTACATATATATGAGCAGGGTAATTGCACAACTCCTGCAAAAAAGGCTTTCCAATAAGGCTTTTTTTATGAAACCTGCAGAGAGGCACTTTATATTACAGATTCATTTTGGCTGACAAATATATTTTAAATATTGCTCCTTGCATCAGCTCTGCCAGCTCTTCTTTGATAATAAATTTGAGATTTGGGAATCAAGACAAACAGAATGTACGTAAATGAAAATCTATGATGTGATATAAACACTGTCAGCCATCGAGTCATAAAACTTAATGTATTGAAACCCATTAGTGGTAATTCTAGCTATATCTGGCTATTGGAAAGGAATAGATTAAAATATTTTTTAAAAGCTAAAAAAAAGAGTTATTTCTCTTGATTTAAAGTCAAGATTCAAAGCCGAGGTGAATTGTTTGCTTTCAAAGAAAAAAGGAAAATGGATGGAAGCTGCAGCAGCAGCTGGGTGGAAGGCAGGGCTGCCCGACAGTCTTATCTCACGTGATTAATGTAAGGCTGTTTGCCACGGCGAGCACTATAGCTGCCTTGTGGCTGATGGCAAACTAAAAGCAGACTCAGAGACTGGCTTTGCTTTGGAGAGGTGGTGGGTAAGGTTCCACCACAAACGTAACAAGCTCAAACCCATCCCCGGGGCTCGTATTTGGGATCAAAGAGAGAGGTACTATCTGTTCGGTTCACCTCTTAGAGGTCATTTAAACTATTTTTTTGCCCAAATGGAAATTTCTGTGACTGACACACATGAATACCCTCCTTCAACCCTTAGCAAAATAACAGGAATGAGCGACGGGATCAGAACCTCTTGAGGAAGCCCTCTTGAAACCTCCTCTATGCCTGTGGGTACCTGTGCAAGCCGGCTTTACTTAAACTCCTCGAAGTTATTTTCAAACTACCCTTTTATCAAGTAATGGAGAGCAGACTACGTATGACCTGCTAGTTTTAGAGTCCTTTTTCTCTCTGAATGCTGTTCATGCTCTGGGGTATGTTATGCAGTCCCTTATGTTATGCTGCCTGGGATAACCTTTCATGAGAACAAAGTGGATCTCAAAACTGTTTCTCAGGTTGTCTGCTCATTTCAGTAAACCTGAACAGAAGCAAGAGATTTTTGCTGAAATTCTATTGTCAGAAAAAATATCCTACCTTATTTAAAAGTCCAAGCTGGTAAGTCTATGAAGATCTCTTCAAAAACTTAAACTTCTGGTTGTACTTCTTTTACTCAAAATTAGAATTTACTAGAAAACTTTGATTAGAAAAGCATTTAAGGGAAAAATAATTTTTTGAAAAAGCAGTGTTTCCCTGGGAATATTTTTTTTTTTTTTGCATAGGTTTGAAGTGATTGACAGTGTTCTGTGAACTGCCATGAATTGTCTTGAGTCTGCAGGGTTCAAGGAGTCCTGGCTTGTTTTTCCTTTCCTTTCCTCTCATGGGACAGGGTCTCTAGAAAACGGTACATCCCATCAGACAACACACTCCTCCTTCTGGATGTGTTACTCAGTGTGCCGTGGAGGTCACACCACCCTGAACTTGTTCCAAACTCTTGCTCACAGAGGTCAATCAGGTAATCACCAAGCCTGAGCTGAAATTCCCATGAAGCAGTGGAAAACATCAAATGAATTTAGTGACAAAATCAATTCTTTGTGTCAAAATAAAGTACCCTGATTCTGCAAATGCTGAAATGATTTATTCTAATATGATACTTTTCAACTTTTGTCCTGACATGGGAATGAAAAGCAAAGGTTTAAGGCCAGCATTTGCTGTAATCTGGAACTTCCGGGCTCAGCTCAGCTTGGCGGAGCAGCACATGGGGGAGCATCGCTGCAACGTCTTCCCGCACCTTCGCAGTGCAGACTGGAGCGAATCCAAACCGCTAAAGGTTGCTGAGCTTTCCTCAGGGCTCAGTTATCAAAGAGCCTGTAAATTCAGTGGTTTCATAATGAGAAGCGAGCTAATGACACCCTGTGCCTGGCAGGGTGATAAATGTCTCTGCCTGGGGACACTGGCTCTGTACTTCAGCTTGTACAATGGTAATGCAAGAAATCGTCTCTCCCAAGACCCCTACAGGGAGCAGCCCTTCTCTTGCTCGCTTGAGTGACTGACTTCAGTGCTCATCCAGAAAATGCAACCAAAATGGTTACCAGTTTTCAGTGAGCAGTTACCAAAATTCCAGTGCCTTGGGCATGCAAAACTGAACAGATTTGAGCCCTTGCTTTTTTAAAACAGCACCCAAAAAGCTCCCTTCTGGAGCTTTCATTGGGATCCTGTAAGTGGCACTTCTAGAGCTTTGCCTAGTGCTTTTTTGCTATTTTATTTCTCTTGGTGGTGTGTGTCTGCTGTGTATTTTGCTCTGATACGCTGCTGAGAGCCACTCAGCTCACTGCCTCTGCACTAGCGTAACATCCGCAGCGGGAAACCCCGTGACCGAATGAATCAATATCACATATGGCCTAATTCTCGGGAGCTAGATTTAATTAGTACACGCCATCACTGACACTGCATTTTCCCACTGTTAGGCCAAATATATCCAAAATCGTCATTGTCTACTGACTGGGATTTAGTGCATGTGTTAACAGTTTTCTCAAGCATCCAGAAAATTGGGCTGACCCAACTATTATGAGCCAGCCTGGCTCTCAGTGGCAAAATTCTCAGGACTGGACCGAACAGATGGAAGTAAGGGGAAAAACTGAGTTTTGGACTGCAAAATGTTAAAGCCATTGGCCCATGTCAGCATCATGCTTAGCTGCACTTAGTCCCATTATGCTAATGAGGTCTTAGGGTTACATCCGCACGGACTTTTTTGCAGGATGCAGTGCTTAGGATTTGTGGCTCTGTTATTCTTTACACATAGTCATTACGGCAACAGCTGCTTTTAAATAATGCATATTTGTTTGCATGTTTTATGGATTTCTTTTGACGATGTGAATCTCTCTTAAAGCAGTATGCAGAGTTTGACTCTGTTTCCTTCTAAGAAAAAACAAGGAAAAGGCCCTAAAGCTCTTTGAGACCTACAAAGCCAGTGTTTGCTCCCTCGAGGTGGACTGAGCACAGCAAGGAAACACCAGGCAGAGGGAGGTCCTGATGCAGAAGTGTGCTGTCCTTCATATCTGAACCGGAGCAATACTGAACACTGTCCTCAGCTTGCTTATCTCCCCACTTTCCTGGTATCAGCACCGTTGGCACACATGGGTTTTCATCAAGGATTAGGTGGGGAGAACTTTCTGAAAAATCTCTTATTGGAAACATTGCCTAAAAGAGGATTGGTTTAATGTGTTAACTTCATATTATTATAATATTATAGCTTCATATTATAAAGGAATAAATGGACAGGACTCACTAAACTCTAACATACTTCCTCTAAGATCTTTCAATGTAACTAATGTGTTATTTGGTTTTATTCCTGGGTCATGCCTTGGCACATGCATGAAACAACTGGTTACTCTAAATGAAGGAGATGCCAGTCCTGTTTCTGCCTCAAAGCCGGGCAAAGCTTCAGGGCAGTTCATGCCAGACCTAGCTTCTTCCTGGTGCCTCATGAAGGATCCCTGTGGGGCAGCAGGTGGCCTTCAGGGCAGAGAGATCCAAGTCAGGGGCCAATAGGAGGGTAAAAGTGTGTCTTTGGTCCCTGCTGTCCTCAAGTGGCACAGAGCAGTTCAGCCTTGCACCCTGACCACCCTGGGCATGCAGACAGCAGACACAGCCTGCCTAGACCTTGGCAAGCCCTGTCCCTCGCAGATGTGACTGACAGAGGAGGGCATCAAGAAAGCAGAAGGGAGACCTTCAGGAGAGAGCAGACTAGTGTGCAAGGTTGGCACTGACCACTGCAAGCAGCCTCCCTTGAGAGGTGCACCCAGGGACCAGGGTTTCTTGCCACATGTGAGACCTAGAAAGTGTCAGGTGCTGCTCTCAAAGACCCCTCCAAATGCACTGTGCAGCCCCCAGTACAAGGCTGTTGGTCCACATGGACACCACGGGTCAGCACAGTACAGCAAACCCAGGGCACAGGGGCTATACACCCGGATGGAGGTGGTCAGTACAAAAATCAGGTACAAAGGTCTCATTTGAGAACAGGGAGACCACCATCGCATGGCCCTGTTGCAAACTGAAACCTGATTTGGAAAGGATCCTACCTGGTGTTCATACGTCGATTGGCTTCAGTATCCAACTGCAGTACCTGCATGTCCACATTTCCCCTACCCCTTTGCCAGAGGAGCAGTAAAATACGTGGAGTAAAATTACTTGGAAGATCCTCACTGGAGTTCATGTGCAGGGATTTCACTAGTCAGCAGCTGTAGCGTTACCCAAAAAATTTTCACTAAGGGATATAAGTCAACCCAAGCAACTTTCACATCTAGGCAACCAAATGGCTGTAAACTTAACAGTGTTCACTGCCTGCAATGGGCTCTGCTACGGCTCTTAACCCTGGTGTGGAGGGCAGACGCGCCACCCAAAAGGTGCAGAATGAGTGGAGAAAAAAAGAAGGTAGGAGAGCGATTAGATCAAAACCTTTTCTTCCATAACTGAGCAGCAAAAGGAGGAAATCAGTTTTCTGAATCATGTTAAGACAGTATTCATGGAAGCCCAGGGCCGCCTTAACATGTAAAGCAGGAATAGCCTCTAGAATTTGTTTTTCTCTTTTAGAGAAGTCTAAAATTGGTTGCTAATTGATTCTTATCTGTGCTGGCGAAAAAAAATTCCACAGATTACTCACATTTGACTTAATTTGACTAAATATGCTATCACTGGCATGATTGCTAATTATCCTTGTACTCAGTTACTCAAATTAGGATCCTATGACTTGATCAAAGTTGGATAAGCTGTATCAGGGAAAAGATGTTTATTTGCCTAAACCCGTGGTCTTATTCACATACAGATAACAGCATATAGCAGGGGTTTGACCTTTAACAGGATGAGTCTGACCATCCTGCCATTTCAGAGCAGCTGGCACTTTTCCTGCCTTTGGACAAAGGGAGCGAGGCTGGCTGCTCTCCCATCTCAGCAGATGGCGAAGGGACTGATGGTACCATTTTCACAGGACCTGACGGGGAAAAGGGAGATGGACACATTCAGCTGCTCAAAGAAGGTCTTGTGTTCTTCTTTACTTCTTTTTCTCATGTTCTAATTTCATTTGTCACCTTTGCTCCCTAATCCTGAAACAGCATCCCACAGAAAGGGAAAAGAGGTTGAGTGATGCAAGGGAAAAAGATCAGGAAAAGAGCCATGGAGGTGTTTTCCCTTTGTCTAAGGAAAAAGGCAGAGTTTCCTCATCAACACAAAATATAGACATGCTGAGACAAGATAGGAGAAGGAAAAGAGGAAGAAATAATGTATGGACAAGTTACACTGGGGCTAGGTTGGTATAAGAGGTGAAGACACAGATGTGGTCGGTGTGGCAGTGAAGGGGAACCTGCTTGTTGTGGGGTAGAAGCGACTGGTGAGATGCAGGAAGGGCAGAGGCAGGGACCTAGGAGTGAAGAAACTGGGATTTTTGGTGTCCTGGGAGAAGTCAGGGCCCCTCACCTAATCCAGGAGCTATCTCTCCAGTGTGTCTGATATATCTTGGTGGGATCGCCTAGCTGTGCGAGACCAGACCATCATTAAGTTAAAAATGCACAAGGGTTGGCAAAACTCCTTTTATCACACAGAAAGTGTGGTGCAGGTGCGAAAAGCAAAACCAAAGAATGAAACAAACAAACAAAATCCAACACAGGCCAAATTTTTAAAAATTCACAGCATTTAGTTTTTTTAATCCTGTGACTAAGTCTAAGAACATAAACTGAAAATGAAGTTAATAAAATTTCACACTGCAGAGAACAAGTGGAAAGCACCCACTGAGGAATACTTTTATCAGATCCCATGATTTTTGAGCCCATCTTGGTTTTTGAATCCTTGAATATGGCAGCTCTGGGGTTACCTAACTTTGAGGCACAGAGCAGAAAACTGAGTCATCCTCACAAACAGATGAATGAAAACATTGCAGGCTATTTACCTCAGCACAGCTATATATACATCAGAACTGACCTTGGGCAGTCAGTACGTAATTTTTTGATTCAAAATCTTCAGTCTAACAAAACATTTATTTTTCACTTCCTACATGAAATGCTCAAGAAGTGACTTGCCTGAAATCACTCATTAATGGTTGTAACGAAGGGTATGGCAACCTTAGAAAGCAAGGAAAATGTGGCAAAGCACAAGAACCTTCACAGCTGTCAAAGTACTAGTGTTCATCAAGATCTATTGGTTGTGGATACCCCTGGACCTCATCCAGAGTTCACTGAGCTAATAGGAATGAGGCGCATGGGTGTGAGATCAGTCCCCGAGGTGCGTTGCCTGTCTCTGGAGAAAGTTGAGAGATCCTCATCCACAAGTTGGCTGAGTTGGAAGCCTCCAGCACTCGTTTAGCTTGAACACACACAGGGTCAGTTACTTAAACAGAATCACCAGAATTTCAGGAGGTTTTTCATAAAGAAGTGGGTGCAGGAATTGAAGATATTTTGAACAATATTATCTGGGGAGAGAACATGTCATTTGAGTAATCTGATTTTTCAGGTTTCTGTCGGGTAAGTCCAACAGCAGAATGAACTGCAGTTTTTGCAGGATTTTCACCACATTCAAAACATCTCCCATCCCATCATCAGATACAGTGCAGAACCTGAAATGGTGGAGTGGAGATGAGAATAAAACCTTCCTCTCCCTTCCAAAACCCAATAGCCTAATCCAGGTTTCTAGCCTTATCATTCTTCGATTATTTTTTCCCTTTCCCTAAATGTATGAGATCACTTACTGCAGAGCTCTTCTAATAGGTGTGAGACTTACAGGACTTTGACCACAGGAATAGTCTCACAAGAAATTTATCCATAGGTAACTGAAATCACAAGTCGATACCTGAAAGCAAGAGTCTCAATGTAAGAAAGGTTCTAGAAAGCAAAAGACCTCCTATTTCCTGCAAGAAAGAGCAGGCCCATGCCCACGTTAAATCTTGCTAACTCCAATGGTCTCATGGCAAAGCGATCACTTGCAGCTTTCAGGATGTCAGTGGGAGCTGCACATGCTTAGCATCATTGAAGATCACATCTTTAACAATACCAAATCAAAAATGTTCCCACGAGTCTGTATAATTGGTTCTTCACTGTTTTTTTTTTTTAATGTTTCTTATTTAAACTGCCATCAATGAGAACTTGGTCTGGGGTTCTTCAATTAGAGTTCAAATAAAGACTAATGTTTGATATGAAATAGGACTGAAATCAATTCACTTTCCCAGAGTGGCTTGGCTATGCACTACCAAAAGAGTAAACACTCACTGCTAATTAGCAAAAAAAAAGTCACTAAATATGTTATGAAGAACACGTCCTAAATTTAAGCAGTCTCAGTTAATACTTGCAGCAGCTAGGCTATAAAGGCACGGTACCAGGTAAAACAAGCCCAAGAGTTACAAAAAGTATCCTACGGATCCAAATCTTACAAATCACTAGTTACATCCTCTTCTGGACAATTTTGCATGACTTGCATTCAATGCTATTTTGCTAAAATTGTTGCAAAGAATCATTTTACTTCAGAAAAAGAATATATAGGCTAACTGCTAAAGTGGTTTGTTTATGTTCTCCAACAATTTATAGCTTTGCATAAACAAGCAATTACATCTAACCTTTCAAAATGTCTGGTGTAAACTGTCTGAAAGCCATTCTAACAGTTGAGACCAACTAAATTCAACACAATCATAACCCATCAGAAAAGCCTCTGATAATTCTGTCATGGGACTACACAAAATTCTTACAGGTAAACATAACCAGTGATATAGTTGGGCTGTTGACCTATCACCTTTCCCTGCCTTTACTACTGAGTGTAAAAACAGGCAGGGCATGATCATCCCTTCCATTTATTTTTAATCTTGGCTGAGTCAAAGCTCAGCTCAAGCATAGGACACCTCCAAATTCTTTCCCAGTAGCTCAGTTGCCCAATTTCACATAAAGCTAATAACAAAAATTATAGGAAAATAAATTTAGTATAGAGAAATGTTTACTAATGATCTTATTAATTGGCTCATGCTGGCTTGTCTGTAAGTGACTCACAGAGCTGTGAACATCCAGCCACCAAAGCCTGGGGAAGTCACCCAGCACGGGCCGCTCCGTCAGTGCATTCCCAGTCACTGCAAGGAAAGCAGAATCTCAGCTTGTTTTCTGAAACTTTTCATACTGCAATTAAGGCATTTGGGATCTTTCCTTCCCTCCATCTTCACCTCTCTCTTTCCTTTTAAAATCATTAATTCTACTTAGCAATGTTTTCAGGTAGAATTCTTAAAATACATCACAGAAATAAAATTAATTATGCCCCCAACCCTTCTATGCCCCGGCATACTCCATTAGCTGAGAGGAGAAGCTGACTCACCCTCTGTTAATTGATGCATCTCCTCTATTATGTAAACAGTCAGGAAATTTGAAATATAGCATTGCTAAGGGATTGTTCATAATCTGTTAATCCAATTAAATTCTCTGATCCTGTCGAAGTGTGTAAAGCGCTTTGTTTGAGGTACCTTTAACTTAAGTCTAAATTATTCTCTGTTTTTTGACCTGTGCAATCCTTGAGTACGATAATGCCATTTCAGCTGCACAGTGACATACGCCAGTGTCAAAGTTTCTCTATTTCTATACATAAATCAAAACAAATACAAACCTGTGCCCAGCTCTTAGGAATTACCTGAAGCCCCCAAATAAACTCCCTGCCATTTAATATTCTCAATTAATGTCCATTACTCTTTTTAAGTAAAACAGTCAATTAAATTCATTCTATTAATGGGACTGTGTCTGTTAAGCAATGTAATAAATATAATACACTTTCAAGGAAGGACGTCAGTGCCCATTAGCTTTTTTTATTCTCTGGAAAGCATCTTTTCCCGCACAGGTTGCAGGCTGCCTCTCTCTCCACACTCTCATCTGTGTTGGTGCTGCCATTGAGACCGTTCCTAAATGTGGGGGCCACCACCCCAGGGGAGCCATGGAAGAGTTTGGTGATGATGCACACAGTGACTGTGCTCCTCCCTGGACCCTCGGCATCCATCCTGCCAGCCTAATCTTTGCCTTTTATGCTGTGCTGCTCCCAGCTGGGTTTGTCAGACACAAACAGGCTCGGCACATTTCTCTCTTTTTTTCTTTTTTTCTTTCCTTCCCATTAGCAGGCTTGAGGCAAAGGTTCAGCTCATACAGGATTTCACTTCTGTTAAAAGCTGTTCTGCATCTGTCCTCAGGAAGCGCAAACCTTTTATCTCAAAGCAGGGCAACCGAGCACTCAGAAAAAAATCCCTTTCAGTAGGTATGTGTCACAGCTTTAATCGAATCCCTGTCATTTCAACAGGGTCTTTCAACAGCTTTGTGGACTCAGTGAGCTGATGAAAACTTGAGCTGGAAAAAGAGCTTAGTGTGGCTGCTGGCCAGGACAGCTCTCCCTCACGATACATGCCACATCGTTGTGTTAGACAGGATTAACTGAAACAGCAGCATCTCATCTGTACGAGTGTGGCTATTGCATAAAAAAGCCACATGACTTCATTCAAGTGCAAGCTCATGTTTGTATCTTGTATAAGATACAATTCTGAGTCACGGAGCAAAGCCTTTCTTATTTGAATGAGGTAAAGGTACATTTGTATTAGCCCAGCAGGTAAAACTGCAAAAAGCAAACAAGTTTTCAGGTGCAATAGTTACTGAAACCGTGAAGGGACATGAAGAAGAGTCACTTCAGAACCTAAAACCGGGTTTCTGTGCTCAAAATCTTCTTAGTCTTCGAATGCTACTATCTGGTCTCCTGAAAGATAGTTATCCCTTCCTATGAAAATGTGGCTTCCATACACTCCTAGACAGTGAGGTCTACAATAGTACTGGGTATTACTGATTCATTTATGCCTCACCCTACATGTGCACTCCATGGTGGTTTTGTCCAGGCTGCCTCATACAGTAAAGTCCCCTCAAAAGACTGAAAGCTTTTAAACTCAAAGCACAAGTAGCATTCAAATTAAAATTTGAACATTTTAAAATAAAAATCAGTGGCTAGGCCAGATAGACAGAAATAAAAATATTTCTTTTTTTTCTATATATGTGTGTATATGTACATAATATGTAACTTTACCCTGCCCATCCTCAAAGGTATGCTCAAGGGCAAGTCCTTGTTTCCAGCTAACTCAGAATCTGAAAGGCAACATACTCTTCCTGGTCCCCTCTGGTCCTTAGGCAAGTCCTCTTTCCCTGGGAAGCCTGCCTCTATCTGATCCTCAGTGCAATTTTTTGGCCTCTCTGCACAGGAAAATCCCAAGCACAAATACAGGCTGGGTGGAGAATGGATTTAGATCAGCCCTGAGGAGAAGGACTTGGGGGTGTTGGTGGATGAGAAGCTCAACATGACCCAGCAATGTGCACTTGCAGCCCAGAAAGCCAACCACATCCTGGGCTGCATCAAAAGAAGTATGGCCAGCAGGTCGAGGGAGGTGATTCTGCCCCTCTGTTCTGCCCTTGTGAGACCCCACCTGGAGTACTGTGTCCAGCTCTGGAGCCCCCAAAGTAAGAAGGACATGGATCTGTTGGAGTGGGTCCAGAGGAGGGCCACGAAGATGATCAGAGGGCTGGAGCGCCTCCTGTGAGGACAGTCTGAGAGAGCTGGGGTTGTTCAGCCTGGAGAAAAGAAGGCTCCAGGGAGACCTTCTGGCAGCTTTCCAGTACTTAAAGGGGGCCCACAAGAAAGCTGGAGATGGACTTTATACAAGGGCATGTAGTGATAGGACGAGCAGTAATGGCTTCAAGCTGGAAGAGGGTAGATTTAGAATAAATATAAGGAAGAAATTTTTCACTATGAGGGTGGTGAGGGACTGGAAAAGGATGCTCAGGGAAGTTGTGGATGCCCCATCCCTGGAAGTATTCAAGGCCAGATTGGATGGGGCTTTGAGCAACCAGGTCTAGTGGGAGGTGTTCTAGCTCATGGCAGGGGAGTTGGAACTAGGTGATCTTTAAGGTCCCTTCCAACCTAAACCTTTCTATGATTCTATGACAGGGATTCTCAGCTTCATGCTGCAATCTGCTCCTCACTCCACCCTTTGGTCTCTGAAACCATCTCTCCTGGAGCAGGAGAGACATGGCTCCAAGGAAAGGTACCGTCTCCCCCAGCCTGGAGCAGACTCCTCCCCAGCCAGCCATTCTGCAGGAATATGGTTCAATGAGTTGTCCCTCATACCTGCTTCACGGCAGCTTGGAAAGGGAAAGCTCTGTTCTTAAAAGCATTTATCCCTTGCTTGAGATGCATGCTCCAAATGTTATTTGTATTTTTGACTCAAAGGAATATCAAGTTCTCTTCACATTCAAGTCCTTAAACCCATCTGCACACGTGGCTGAAGTAAGCAGGTCCTTTCATTTCTCAGAATATTTTCTTCTAATTTCTAAGGGCATTCTCTTCCGATCTGGTCTTGAAGAATGAGAGGCATTCACAATGTCATGTTACTAAATTACAGACATGAAAGAGCTCAATATTCAGTCTGCCAGTCTGAATAAGTAAGTAGCAAAGGAGAAGGGTAGGGAAGAACTGAGGCACAGGAGTTGTTCTTTGTCCTTTTGCCTCTGCTGCTTGGTGTTCACGTCTAGAGCAGAATATAAGCAACAGATGGGAGTGCAAGAGTGTCAGAGGCATCCCTGGGTTGACCAAGTAGATCATCAAAACTTGTTAAAACAGTAGTCTCCCTGGGTAACAGAATAGATATGATAAATTAACTGGGTCTTCCAGGACAGCTAGAAACATTGAACTGGGAGATCTATAGTTGAGGCTGTCCTCAAACTCTGGACAATTTCACCCAAAGTCACATGGTGTTCTCACTGTGCATCTCTGAAATGGCTTCTCTCAACCATATCGCAAAAGTAGTCCTGTGCTTGTCTTGAAGCAACGGTCTCCCCACTGTCTGAAATGACGTTACTCCCCTGTCATCCTCTTGGCCTGCTGGTTACCTCCCAGGGTGTTGTTGGGAGGTGCAACCCTCTTTGAAGTCTGGTGGCTCCTTCTCCAGTTGGCACACCCATTCTAAGGAACCTCATTGGTAACACTGCTTCATTGACTGTTTCTGTGATTACTTGCATAGTTAAATGTCTTTTCCAGATGCCTGTTCAAAATAAAACTCTGGTCCTTCTTTCTGGTACTACACACAGAGGTTTAGTGCTCAGCTCAGACTCTCCGACCTCCTCTCTCAGCCACTTCAGGTAAGAGAACCATCTTGACTTTTGCTCGGGTTGAAACTGAGTGTGTGTCTGCAATGTTGTCTTGCACTGCTCTTGCTCAGACCTTGGCAAATCCATTTTGCCATTTTCTTAGCCAAAAAGAATGCTGCTGCTAAAAATAATTTCTAAGCATACCATTTTAACCATGCCAAGTCTTCCTGTACAACCGCCTACTAGATCATTTTTGTCTATTAGGATTTACCTCTACAGATGTTGTAACATTTACTGGCAGTCACCTATGTAAGTCTTCTTTTATTTTGAATGAACTAGCAAAAGATGGCAATTGTCATCTAATTAAACATCATCTAGCAGATGATGACTGATGTCATCAAACTTAAGCTGTCCTTTCAAAGAAAGCTTTTATATTGGCTCAAATAAATTTGACATTGTCTGGGTAAGATCAACTGCTTCTTTTTCTCATTGCAGCTTTCATGTATCACTTGTTTTCAAGATAGCAGCTTTGATAAATCAAAGGAAATTAGAAGACTGGGGGGCCTTAACCTTTACTGCTGAGAGTGGAAAGAATGTTTTTTCACACTGTTTCTTTCAGGTGAGTATATGTGTCAGCCAAAAAATCTCTTCATAGGTACCTTTCTCATGTGCACAGCCAGTTCCCAGACCTGTCTGCAGAGTGGGGTGGAGAACTGCAAAGCAGGAGAGAACATGTCCAGCCAGCTGAGAGGCATGTACATGAATGTTGCTGCCCCCCAATACACCACTAATGGGCACGATCTTTTTAAGATGACTCCTCTAAGCAAGGAATAACTTGAGTGATGGGGTAGGTCCTTGTTTCCATCCCACATAGGTTACTCTGCTTCTTTGGCTTTATGCTGAACTAGCAAATACTGACGGAAGGTGCAGTTAGACTGGCAAACAGGTGAAAATAGTCCAGTGTAGCTGCCTGCTCAGGTTCTGTTCATATGTGCTTAAAAGGAGAAAATATCAAATTGGAATAGCTCAGACCTGTTGAAAAATCTGCAGACGTGACTGTGAAGCTTCACTGGCTTTAACACCTTCTGAAGTACAAACCCAGCTCTCTTCCAAAGTAGTGCAGAACGCAGTAATCCCAGAAAGTGAAAAAATAAACTATGCAGAAGAATTTTCTTTTCATAAGGCAATCTCAAGATGTGATGGCCAATGTCCCCAAAATAATGCACATAAAATCCATTTTCCTCCTGAGCTGGGGACTGCCCACACCTGGAGTGGGTGTGGGTCCCCCTGACTGTGCAGGGAGACATCTAGCCAGAGGGTGATGATACAGTTGCTTAGCTATTGAATTGAATAAAACTACCCCAAACTCTCCTGTGCAGAAAGAATAAAGAACATGTGTTGCATTTATAAAACTACCTAAGGATACAAAATGTCGTAGTACAAATGATGACTGAAGACACAGCAATTCCAAGATATCCTATACTTACCAGAATACCGCATGGGAGCCTCCTGCTACCACTGTGAAAATGAAAACTTTTGTATTTCTTATTTGGTGTTATGTCATTCTTCAATGCCTATTATTTCTTGAAAGTCAGAAATTTATTGGCATTCCCTCAATAGATTTTTTCCCCTGAGGTCTAAATAGAAAAACAACCACTATTGCCTCAGAATGGACTCCGCTTATGGTTTATGGATTTTTGTTCGTTTGTTTTGCTTTGTTATGATATATTTGTAGATAAGCACCTCACTAAACAATGTTAAGTCTTTGTTTTAGTTTATGATTTAATTAGTACCTTATAGACAGCAGACATACAATATTGAACTGTTGTAATTGTAAAATTGTATCATAAAGTAATATTCACTACCTTGTGAAATAGTACTCACAGAGTGAAAGAATCTCTTCAACTTTCCCAACGTCATCCTTTGTAAGGAACAAAATTGCAATAGGACAGTCTTATCTAATATAGGAAAATACGTAGTGGAAACTGGCAAGCACTTTAGGACTCTGCAAACTTCTGGATGGAGACAGAACCATCAAACAAGAAGTGCCTCACTTCACATCTTCAAAGTTGGCAAAATGAGATACCTTATGAGTCTGAAACTCTTTGGGCAGATGAGAAGAGGTTAGCAATGTTAGCAGAACATTCCAAAAGAAGCAATGAGCCATCCATAGCACACCTTGTGTTACCGTGCCATAGGTGACAGTTATCTATACTACAAATGCTCACTTCCACTTTCCTTTAGCTGTTGCATAATGCCAATGTTAATAGCCTTATTTTATTTTCAGATATTCCTGACAGAGATAGTTTGGCATCTTCAAAATAATTTCTCGAGCAATGGGTAATTCCCTCTTCAACTTTGTACTAACAAATATTACAAAAGCTTTGATGTTTCTGTGTTTGAGGCATTAGTGCTTATGAAGAAAAAAACACCCTTTTCAACTAAGTCTTTTTTTTCTTTATTGAAAGATGAGCCTATTTGTTGTAGAGAATCTATCTTCATAAGGGAAGAAAAGCTTTGTATATTTTAGTTATGGCTGGTGAAAGACTGGACTATTTAATTTGCTGTAAGAATCCAGTGAATTCTTTGCCACACCGCTTGACTCCTGCAGCAGCCCCTTTGTCGCTTTATGCGTGCAGACTCCAAGGGAAAAAAGCTCGTAGGCACAAGGACAGCAATGCTTTTGTGCGGTTTGTTTTGAATGCTCTCTTCACCTGTGAGTCAACCAGAAGCAAGTGAAAACCTTTTTCCAAACAAACTACAGTGAGTCTCAAGGCAATTATTGTTATCTTTATTGATACTTATAAAACCAAACCTATGCTCCTTTAAAATCCAGTGCCTTCTCTTTTGGGGTATATCTCACCTTGGTCATACGGCCATTGTCATAATCCATGTGAGGATCATTAAATCATTGAAGTTTGGAAGGGATTTCAGAAGGTCTCATGTTGAAAGCAGGAGTTCAGACTAGGGCCCAGAACTGGATGAAGTATTCTGGATACGGTCTAATGAGTGCTCAGTAAAGGGCATTTACTCAGCCTTATTACTTCCCTCAGTTTCTGGCTTTGCTCCCACTGAGACAGCTCAGGATGCTGTCAGCCTTCGTCCCTGCAGATGCACGCTGGTGGCTTATGTTTGGCCCACTGCCCACTGAGGCCCCCAGGCCCTTCTCAGCAGAGCTACTCCCTAACTAGTCAGTCCCCAGCCTGCACTTCTCCTGGGGGTCAGTTCTTCACCAACGCTTTGCATATGTTCTTGTTGAATTTCATAAGGTGCCTGTTGACCCGTTCCCCCAGCCTGTCTAGGACCTCTGGATAACAGCCCTACCCTCCAGCATATCAATAGGACCCCTCAATTTCACGCCATCCACTGACTTGATGAGGGGACATCCTGTCTCCTCCAGGTCACTGATAAAGATATTAAATAGGACGGGTCTCAGGACAGACCCCTAGGAATTCAGCTTGTAACCAACCTGCAGGTAGAGTCTGATGACGCAGTGGTCATTACCTCAGTTTTTCATGCATCTGGTTGTTCATTTGTCTAGACTGCAGTGTCTCACTGGATACAAGGATACTACAAGAGACAGTATTGAAGGCGTCGCTAAGATCATAGTGAATGGCATCCACTGCTTTCCCTTTCTCCTTAAATCTAGTCTTTTCATCATAGAAGGCAAACAGGTGGGTCAGACATGAGTTACCAATAGCAAATCTACGCCTACTGTCCCTGGTTCCTCCACCTCCTTCATGTGCCCAGGAACAGCTTTCCATGATTTTCCCAGGAAATGGGGTGAGGCTGACTGTTCTGTAGCTTCCTGGCTTGTCCTTCTTGCCCTCTTTAAAGGTGGGTGCAGAGGTTGTCTTTCTACAGTCACCACAGACCTGCCCCAAATCCTACAACCTTTCTGAGATGCTGGAGAGCAGCTTTGCAATGACTTCCAGTGTTTCTGTGTGTCTCTGCAGGGTGGTCTCAAACTCTTCAGCCATCTTGAATTCTTATTCACGCCAGGTTCTCATACAAAAACATATATTAATGAAGCCTTTTGTTAGCTGTGTTCAACGAGTTTGTTATTAGCATAGGTCCAGTACTTGTAATCCATACCTCCCTCAACTCTCAGTTGTGTTACAGCACTAAAATACATCAGAACTTGAAGATTTGAGTTCAATAAATTCCACTCAGTAACAAATTTTTCACCTCAGCCATTCTGGTAGCACGTAGTTGGCTCTCCCTCCTCTTCTCTACTCCAGCTTCTTACAAAACGGGAATCCTAACAGCAAGGCAGACCCTGACCTGATCTCAGAAGGTTTAAAAATCTGCTTGAGATGAGACCATCGTGGCACTGACACAGAAGGATTCACTACAGCAAGGGTAACCTCACCAGTGTGAAGGAGAAAACTTCAGTTATGTGAGGTGGATATGATGGAAGCTATGGTGCAGGTTCTCTTGGAAACCTGCACATCTGTCCAGTTGCTTTCTGCTTTGACCTGGCCTCTCCTAAGATAAATACCTAGTGCATAATATATGTTTACACCTGTGTGTGCATATATTAGCTGTATGCAATATACATGCACATGTAATGTTACAGATTTATGTAATGAACATGTATATATTAAATAAAATTTAATTTCTACAAGGTGGAACAATCATGTTCTCAATGTTTTCTTGTATCTTTATTTTTGTCATAATTTTATGCTTAGTAAAGAGAGTAATTTTATCTGAAGACTCTGTTCTGCTATATTCATTGTTCTTCAGTTACTTCCTGACCATTAGAAAATGTCTTATTTACGAGCAACTGCTGTGATCTTGCTTTTAAGGAATTACTGCATGCTCAGAGTCAGATACCTGAATGTCTGCAGGCACTGTAGCTGGTCTCATGGCCCGCATGAAGCATGATAATAAATGTGATGCTGAATTCACGCCTACTGTGGTTCCATCTCCAGGGACTCTTGCACAAGCAGCATGTTCCTACCTGATTCAGAGTTCTGTCTATCCCTGTTCCTGACATTTCCATCAGAAATGGTGTGACTCTATCTCAATGTCACATGACACACACTTCATTCAGCAAGTCATGCTGGGCAATGGCTGTCCTGAACACAGGCTTGGATGAAGTCTGTATGTGCCCAGTACCCTTTCTCTGAACACTCTTGTAATACCCTCCTGAAAGGATCCTTTCCTCATTCAGAAGACTCAAGCGCAGACTCCTTCAAAAAGACCACGATGCACACACTACCTAGACCACTGACTGAAGTTGAGAGTGGGGTGGAAGTTCGGGAGCTCATAACTGTCATGCTGAGAAAACGCCTTCTGCTCAGCTAATGGAAAAGCCTTCTGCTCAGCTAGTGGAAAAGGCTGTGAGCACCACATATTCCAGCAGAGCCAGGTCCAGCCCCAGGGGCAGCCACGGCCAGTGTCCAGGAGCTCCTGATAGGTTGTTTCCTCAGGACATACTCGCAGACGTGCTGTCACAGATGTGCTCTCTGTCCCAGTCCCTATTTGAGTTCATGGGGAATATATCCATCTCTCTCAAAATATACATCAACAGATACCTTGCAGAGCTACAGTTATGGGTAAGTGACTTCTGTTTCTATCATGGTATTAAGAATACCCTTGGAGAGGGGAGGGACAAGACCAGGAGCTAGCCCCAGGTGCGAATGCCTGTTCGTCCTGCTGGGAGGCCAGGGGACAGCAGCCAGGTCAATGCGTGCCTGCTTTACTTCTTCCAGGGATACTCAGAATGGAGGTTTATTTACAGCTTCTGGGTTCTTTTTTGGAATGGAGGCTGGCATGCCTTGTATACCTCAACAGAGAATTGTATCCCATCTTGCTACCATAGGATGTACTGAAAGCTCATAGCTGTAAATTTACAGATGTTTTTTTCCAAGTACCGATTTTTCTCCCATGGCAAAAGGCAGTGGCAGGCATGCTCTGCTCCTTCCGTGTGTCCTCTAGGGCTGGGTGAGTAATGCAATTTTATGGTGATTCACAACCTGGAGAGTAATAGTGCAACAGAAACACCACAAACATAAGACTTCTTGGCTGAAGAAGCATTGAAAAGAAACACAGATGGGAGGTCTTTGGTTGGGAGAATATTTTCTTATGAGAGCAGATATTTTTCTAGCTGTAGTTGCCAGAGATGTTCTTTATTACATGAACATGCCGCAAAATTTACTATCACTGTTAGACAGCTGTCATAGTGTTCAGATTTTGGATATGACACTGTAGCATGAGTTTTATTTTCATCTGTGCAAAATGACTGAGTAATATTCTGCAGTAGTACAGCATATAAATAATTCAGCTGCTTAGAGAGTGTTATAAATAAAAATAGAAATTATTTAACATCACTTTTTAATTTGAAGTAAGACCAGCTACCCACTTTTAACTTCTTGGCTCTAATTTAATACCTATTTTTTCACTTGTGTCTCCCTTTCTTCATAAATAACAAATAAAGGATTTTTCCTCCAGGAGATATTGTTTGTGTTGACATTAATAAAACCAAATGTTTTGATAATTTTTAATTAAATCAACAGGATATGTCTTTCCCTGTTATTTATTGCTGCAACTTCCTCCAGCATTCACTGTATGATATTAGAGGAAGAAAAATAATTCTGCGGTAGAAATATAGGATTATTATCAGAAGATATCAGTTTGCTTTGTGCTTTTTACTGTTTTCATCACACTTCAGAAATGCAGATATTTACCAATGTTGCAAGGTAGTTTGAGTTTTAATTTTCTTTGCTTAGATTCTTAGATCCTTTAATAGTGGGCACTTTATTCAGGTAAAGTACTGTTTACCATCTATTTTTGCAGGGTGCCAGTCTGATGGTACTTCTCTTTGATTTACCAAGTCATTAAACGCTGCGAGATGTTAGCTGGTGTTAACAATCATGCTCATATAGCTCTACCAAAAGTGGTTCAAATGGTTATTGTCACCTGGAGGCCATTTCTTCCAGCACTGAAAACATCAAAACTGATTGTGTGAGCACTCCAGGCTGCTTCAGCAAAGTAACCATCAATTAACTCAAATGGTCTTCGGCCTCAGAGGTCAGGCAGCAGTGGGATAAAGTGAAAACTGCCAAAAGGCAAGCTAAATTATACCCTGCAATTACCTTACATTTTCTTTATGTGACAATGAATAGAAAGCCCTTCTTAAGTCATATGTATTGAAAGAGAAAAATAAAAGGTACAGGGTGGACAGTAAGGGGAGAGGGGAAGCATTTTGAAAAAATTCTTGGCACAGTTAGTGCCATTTAGTTAAAATGCATAAGCTGAGTTTTTTTAGTGGGATAGTTTTGGGGTGCAATGGTGAAGGCAGCAAGGATGGTCAGAAGCAGGCTGTGGAAAGAGAAATCTGAGGAAGGAATAAAAATCAGCTTGATGAGGAGGGACGCAATTCCAGCTCATGGAATGAACTGGCTTCAGAAACGGCGGTTCTGAGAGCAACAATTTCAAATAAATCTCTTGAGCTGGGAGAGGTGATTGAGAAAGTGAGCCAGGCAATTGAAAGTGCACCTTGTTATTCATGTTAGCTTGTGGACGTTATTCATTGGCAAACTGCCGGTTTGTATTGCTCAGCTGCGCTAAAGGCGAGCAAGCGTGCCCGTCACGCCTGTCCCTGCCTTGGCACAGGCTCAGCAAAAGGCTGTCAGGGACACGAGGTACCTTGAGCGCGTGGGCTCCCCCCTGCTGTTATCTCAAAGGACGCACTGGCACGAAGTGATAGGCCATGGAGCATATGGCAACTGTGGTGCCACAGAGCAGACCAAATTTGCCACTAGAGAAAAAGGCAATGAGGAGGAAATGAGGACAGCTGCTGAATCTACTTACTAGGTTCAGCACAGAAGAACACACCGACAAATGCCTTTTATGCTGTTGATAACGTTCCACTCTATAACCTTTTACAATTCTATTGCAAAAACATCAAGTATCAATTTATTTGTATAATGCACTCACTGAGGTACATCATATATTTACTGAGCAGTTGAGTTTTATCATGCTGCAGTCTGCAAGCTCTCTTTGCGCTGCTGCGTAACTGATGATAGGAAGGTTTCCTTGCCAGATCCTCAGCCCAGTCTGTAGGATGTCTCAAAGCAGTAAGAACCCCCTGCACATCTGCATTATCTTATTTACACCCCTAAATCCAGTCTGTGCCTGTCTGACTGACTCAGAAATAGCTCAGAAAAATCCTATTTCTGTTGATTTGTGCCAGTTATTCCCCCTAACATGAAATGCTCCTCCACTACTCCTTCTTACTCTTTTTCAAATCTGGAAATTGTCTTCTCGGTTGCAAAGGGGATTTTCTGGTTTGCACATCCTTACTCTAACGGTGAAAAACAGTATGTGTTCAGTTTGCACTCTTGCAAGTGTGCTTGTCCCTTCTCTTTGCATTACATACACATGTCCTCTGCAAGCTCTTTTTAGTAATCCATAGCCCAAGTGGAAACTCTCCTCCTCTCCTCAGACCCTGTTTCGGCCCATTTGCTCCCATGAATAACCCTCTTGTTAAAGGCAGAGCATTCCCATCCCCATCAAGGCACAGATGGTTGGAGTTTATAACTACATGATGAAAGCAAACTCTGTTTATGACAATGTGTAACTTTGATTCCTGACTTAGGGCATGTTCTAATTACATTTTCCATTTGCAGCTCTGTGTTTATTTCCACATTCAATTCTAAATTGGTTCTGCCATCAATATTAAAATGTCATCTTTTCAGCTGCTCAGCTGGATTCAAGAATCCCACTTCTTGTGGTTGTCATGGACCAGTATTGTGTTTTCAATTTATGACCATATATTATAACACAGAGAGACCAACATTACCCTAGTAATGCTTTGTTTAACTGACATTATTCTGACATGTAAGAAAATAGGAATAATAGTACAATCTGTTTGACCATAAGGAATTAATTACTAGAGCAAGATGCAGACCACACAAACCACTCCTGATCTCCTTTCTCTTTCCTCCTTCTGCTCAGTTTTTCATGGCAATGAGCACGCCTGCAGCCTAACCCCAGCTGTCATGGGACCTTTCATGCTATTTATAGGAGTAACTATTGATTTTAGGATGATAGAAGATTGATCACTGCTGAGCCTGTGTGTGGGACTGAGGCACCAAAATCCAATTTAAGGAGATTTCAGGCAACCTGTGATGTAATCCTTCAGTTATTAGTGAAAAGCAATATTTTGTTTGTATTTTTCAGGTAATCTCTTGTATCTGTCACAAAGTTTGGTTACACTCGCCCCAGAGGAGAGTTGTGTTTAGTCTCTTATGCAGGCTGATATACATGTGCATATATATATATATATACTCACAGATATGTTATGTATATGTATGTATACATATGTTATATATATTTGTATAAACACATATGTTGCTTTTTTTCCAGTAACTCAGAGCAATTGAAAAATGTGCTTTGTAGTTCGAACAAGAGATTCAAGAAATGGCTAGAACAGTTTTCCTCTAAAACTTCATTTTTTACAAAAATTGTTTTTACTCTTTTACCAACATATATTTCAATGGCATTTTAAAAGTCAAAATTTTCCATTTCAAATTTTGTTAATGGCAAAATTTCCTTTTTTGACCTGGTTCTTGATTTAGCTACATTATATTAAAAATACCAATTTTAAAATATCATTTTCCACACTGTCTATAACATTTTAATGCAAGCTTAATAATTACAGAATAATCCACATGATCAAAACCAAGGAAGTAGTCACTAATCAAAATGAAGCCTTCCTTGGTGCCCAACAAAAACATCTGGGAAAACGTCAAGAAAACTCTGACAAGCATCAGTGAGGACCAGTGGTAGGAATGGGGCTGCAGAGCAGACGGCTGCAGTGCGTGCTGAAGCCTCTTGGGAACGAAGCTTTGGGCAGGTAGCCTGGAGCCAGGCTTCCCACCTCCCAGCCAGCCAGGGTGCCTGTGATTCCTGAGCGTACGAGAGCTTCCTGAGAGACCTTTCCCGAGACTGGATAATGACATGTGAGCAGAGCTAAATGAGAAGATGTGGGGAGATGCTTGCACCCCCGCCAGCCCTGCTTGCTGTAGGAGGAGAGCTGGGAGCAAAACTGTTCTGTGCATTGTAAGGGACTGGGGTCTTTCCAACAGGTACTTGCACAGGACCCCCAGTCTGAGTCCTTATTGTGGTTCCCCTTCTCCCTGCAGTAAAACTCTGCTGGTACAAAGCCTTTCACATAAACCCCTTCCTGCCACGTGGGGAAGTGTGATTTCTCCTTTTGGAGACAAAATCCTGCAGATGTCCTTTTTAAATTTGTCATTTATGAGTGACTGGCAGATGTCAGGGTAAAGATTGTGAATATGATACTGTGACATGGCCTAGGAGTAGAAGGTCTCAAATACAAAATTAATTAAATCTTCATTTATCTGTATATATTATGTAATATCTTTATATATACTGTTTAATTACATTGTGATTAATATTATGTAAGTGTAAGACGATACTATTTTGATCCAACTTTCTGCAAGTGTAGGATTTCAGTGTTATGAAAACAAATGCTAAGTCCAAATGAAAATATATTTTTAATTTTCTTTCCTTGGAAACGTAGAAATTTCAGCTTGGCATCCAGATGTGGAAGAAAGCCTACTAAAAACAACAAAGAAGAAAACTGGAATTTTTTGTGCGAATGGATACCTGATTTCTGATTAGTTCTAGTAAACTTCTGCAAGATTAAAATCTCCATCCTTTATTGGATGCAGGAGGAAACATAGTGACTAAGGATGAGGAAAAGGCTGAGGTACTTAATGCCTTCTTTGCCTCAGTCCTTAATACTAAGATCACTTGTTCTCTGGGTACCCAGACCCCTGACCCAGACAACAGGGACAGGGAGCAGAATGAAGCCTCCATAATCCAAGAGGAAATGGTTAGTGACCTGCTACGCCCCTTAGGCGCACACAATCTATGGGGCCAGATGGGATCACCCAAGCGTTCTGAGGGAGCTGGTGGAATTGCTCACCAAACCACTTTCCATCATTTATCAGCAATCCTGGCTAACCAGGGAGGTCCCAGTTGACTGGAGGTTAGCAAATGTGATGCCCATCCACAAGAAGGGCCACAAGGAGGATCTGGGGGAACTACAGGCCTGTTGGTGTGACCTTGGTGCCAGGGAAGGTTATGGAGCAGATCATCTTGAATGCCATCACACAGCACATACCGGGGTTATCCTAACCAAGTGATCAGGCCCAGTCAGCACGGGTTTATGAAAGGCAGGTCCTGCTTGACTAACCTGATCTCATTCTATGACAAGGTGACACACTTAGCATGTGAGGGAAAGGCTGTGTATGTTGTCTACCTGAACTTTAGTAAAGCCTTTGATGCCATTTCCCACAGCATTCTCCTGGAGAAACTGGCTGATCATGGCTTGGATGGCTGCAATCTTTGCTGGGCAAAAAAACTGCCTGGAAGGCTGGGCCCGAAGAGTTGTGGTGAATGGAGTTAAACCCAGTTGGTAGCTGGTCACAAGTGGTGTTCCTCAGGGCTCAGTATGGGGTCTGGTTCTGTTTAATATCTTTGTCAAGGACCTGGATGAGAGGATCAAGTACACCCTCAGTAAATTTGCAGATAACGCCAAGTTAGGCGGGAGCGTCAACCTGCTTGAGGGTAGGATGGACCTACAGAGGGATCTGGAGAGGCTGGATAAATGGGCCAAGGCCAATGGGATGAGGTTCAACAAGGCCAAGTGCAGGGCCCTGCGCTTGGGTCTCAACAACCCCAGGCAGTGCTACAGGCTTGGGGAAGAGTGGCTGGAAAGCTGCCTGGCAGAAAAGGACCTGGGGCTACTGGTCAACAGTCAGCTGAATATGAGCCAGCAGTGTGCCCAGGTGGCCAAGAAGGCCAACAGCGTCCTGGCTTGTATCAGAAACAGTGTGGCCAGCTGGACTAGGGAAGTGATCGTCCCCCTGTACGCGGCACTGGTGAGGCCTCACCTTGAATACTGTGTTCAGTTTTGGGCCCCTCACTACAAGAAACACATTGAGGTGCTGGAGCGTGTCCAGAGAAGGGCAACAAAGCTGACGAGGGGTCTGGAGCACAAGTCTTATGAGGAGCAGCTGAGGGAATTAGGATTGTTTAGTCTGGAGAAAAGGAGGCTGAGGGGAGACCTTATCGCTCTCTACAACTACCTGAAAGGAGGTTGTAGCAAGGTGGAGGTCTCTCCTCCCAAGTAACAAGCAATAGGACAAGAGGAAACAGCCTCAAGTTGTGCCAGGGGATGTTTAGATTGGATATAGGGAAAAATTTCTTCACTGAAAGGTTTGTTAAGCATTGGAACAGGCTTGTGGTGGCTGAGTCACCATCCCTGGAGGTATTTAAAAGATGTGCAGATGTAGTGCTGAGGGATATGGTTTAGTGGTGGTTTTGACAGTGCTAGGTTAACGGTTGGACTCAATGATCTTAAGGGTCTTTTCCAACATAAATTATTCTATGTTTCTATGATTCTATGATGGAGTCTGAAAAAGCCTGCATTTTTCAGCTATGCCACCAGCAGCATAATTGCAGATTGTCCTAGCAGCATTAATTGCCCTGATCCATCCATTTTGCCTGCCACTTGCTGTACCTTTTGAGGACCCTCTTCTCCCATCTTTGCAATTGACAACAGTAGTTTCCTATAAAATAAACTCAGATAAAGATTGCACAAAGCATAGCTGATGAGCAAGTGGAAGCATTTGTTCCATTTTAAAGAAGGAATGGATTTTTTGTTTCCAATTACTTTTTCTCCTTATTCATCACAAAGCCTGTGCAAGAAAATTTTGCATCAGAAATTCAGGTGATTCAACCAGTGGATTAGATCTCAAATTCATTAATGTACAAAGCCTTTAGGACCAGCATATTGAAACAATCTCTTGAAGATAAAAGCTCACGACACAATGAGCACATCCTGCTGCCTAACTACGCGCATTTATGAAGAGAAGAAAATTTCATAAGCAGCTCATGAAACTACTTCTACAAAGAACCTTTTCTTAGAGGATCATGGGTAGAATTTGACAAAGATAGCTACCTTTTCTAAATGCATTTTCTTTGAGATAGAAAGTTGCACTCTATACAAGAAAAAGGAATTGATGTCAGCCAAGATGAATAATATAAAACTTTTGATCCCAGGTTCAAACTATACCAGTAAAACCACTGTGAGCTACATTTGTAGTGTTAGTGCCATGACAGTCAAATCCTTGCTTTTCGCAATAATGCAGTAATTTAGGGTGTTTCTTGCAAAACAACAGATGTTGCTGAAATGAAAGTAGTTGGCTATACCCACTATTGAACTTGCTGCTCTTCAAAGTATTGATGTGCCATTAATCATTCCATGGCTGACTTTTTCCTCTTAATTTCAGTGAAAAGAGTTGTAGCTTTCCAGGAATTAAGTCCTTAGCTGGTATGTTCCATCATTCCTTCCCTGAAGTTTTCCTAATTTTTTTATTAAATAAAGACTGACAGTTATAAGTTACTATATGCTGGAACAGAGCCAGAAAACATCACGTATGAACTTTGGAGTATGTAATGCAGTCAGCAGTATTTCTCTACTTTTATCATATGAATTTTTTCCCTTTCGTTGCTGCCAATGCAAAATTTCTCCTGATCTTTGTTCAAATAAAGCTGTTTGATGTGTACCCAGGTAAATGTTTAAAATCAAGTGTAAAGGTTTATAAACACAAACTGACCTTTACCTGACTCTAGGAATGGACTCAATAGGAAGGAGCAGCTGGTTTGTTCATGTATGAAGCTTTGAGGACACCAGGTCTAGGCACTGAACAGAGATGACAAGGGTCAGGGTGGAAGATGGACAAGGACTAGAGCTTAGAGAAGTTATAAAATGCTGACCTTGCAGGATCCAGGAAGCTCTTCTGAATCTTTAAAGAAATTTGAGAATAAAATTCAGAAGAGAAACAGACACAATGGCTGACCAACTTATTCCTGAATTTATTACTGAAATTATTTGCTGTACAAGTTTCCTGTATCCTTCCCTAGCTAGGGCATTGCACTGTGTATTTATGAAACATATTTTAAGAATTTCACTGAGGCATCAGGGCTAAAATTGGCATCGAGGAGGGCAGGAACATGGTGGGGAGGCATCTTGGTATCAGTTATGTCAGGCTGCTTGCAGCTCCCTGACATCAGAGGTGTGTTTTCAGCAGCAGTCGCAGTAGCTCCTGAAAAACATTCAGTTTTAATCTGGACGTGTCAAATCTGGAGCTTTTGTGTCTCAGCCACCAGAGAAATAATTTTCTCTAAGGATTTTACTCTCACCTCAGTTGTGTGTTTGACCCTCAATAGACAATTACCATGTCATCTGCTGTGTCTGCTTGGTGGCAGAGACAAATAGATGAATTTGTGCCATCTCAAGCTCTGCTGCAAAACTTCTCTTTTGTTGGTACACAGTGAGCCCTACAGACTGAGAGCAAAACAGATCACACCTCTCTGCCTGTACAGAACAGCCACATCTTCAGTAGAAGAGGAGACTGGGCTGAGACAGCTGTACAGTAGAGTTGAGACTCTGATGGTGTCAGCAGAGATTGGTGCCTCCCTGCCTGATATTAAAGACCAAAAGTCTGTTGGTTTGATATTACATTATGTGCTGCGACAGCCATTTTCAGTGGCTTTCCACTGGCAGACAGGTATTTATGGGTGTATCCCATCCAGGCAAACTTTCTGCCACTGGGATACGTAGCCCAGATTTTATCTAACCACCTCTCTTTCTCCCTAGCAGATTTGTCTCTAGTTTCATTGAGTTTTACATACTTTCTGCAGTATGGAAATGGGTTAAAAGACATGTGAATTAAATGCATTATAGAGTAGAGGTCTTTTGAACCTCTTCTAAAATTCCCTCAGATCTTCGCGTTTTTTTGGTATTAAAGTCCCTTTAAGAGTCCAGCTATTTTCTAGATTTCTTTTCTTCAATTTTTTGTTTGCTTCTCTTTGCTAAATTGAAAACAATTAATAGGGTGAAAACAGTAATAAATGCTTTAGTCAGTTAACAAAATTGCTACCATGTGTTGTCATCACCCTCAGAGCACGTTTCTGAGGAAACAGCCTCTGGCTCTCCTGCCTCTACCAACAGCACCGACTACATCTCCCCTCACTGTGAACGTAGCGTAGGCTCCCTGGTCACACGTAAACCCTCTGCAGAGACACAAAAAATTCAGTGGCTTAGACTACAGCCGAGCCTTATGTTTAGGGAAAGCCAGGAATATCAGTGAGCTACCTTCTTGCTCTAAGATTGGCAGTAATAGTTGGTAGAGTCAAAGGATGCTCTCAGGTTATGGAAGTTGCAGGTTTTTTGAAGGACAGGTAAGAAAAGTGAAACTTTGTACATACATGCCTTGTCTAGCCTTAACTATATAAAAGAGAGGTTTAAGATAGTCTACTCATGGGGGAAGGGAACCAAGAGATTAGCATCTCCAGAGTGCCACTAATCCCATTGTAGAAAAATCAGTGTTACAGTTTTATGGGCTGAATCGATGGACTGCAGAATGAACTTAGTTAACAAGCTGTGAGTCCCCTCTAAGTGGGTACCAGTTATTCCCACTGCATGTGGTAGACTGCACGGATTGCCAGATGACTGTTATTTCTGGAGGCAGACGTTGGAGCAAACCATGGGAGTCTTCAGAATGTAACAGGGATTAGTGACTGGTAGAAAGCTTTCTAGTTATGAAATTCTTCCATTGAAGAATTTTTAATGCATTACAGTCTCCAAACACCTTGTCAAAATCTTACAATAATTAAATCTGAGAAATAGAGGACATAAAGTGTACCGCTGAGGAAAACTGTATTCTTTGCTAAAAAGACCGGTTTTTAAATTAATAGGTCCAAATAGTTATCTACTGAATTTTGGTAGGTTTTTCTGTCTCTTCCTGAGCATGCCATATAATAACATGCTTTTTAATACTGGACTGAACTATTGCAGCATGTTATTTGAGGGCCATACAGCCTGCTTCCAATTACAGCAGCCATTGCAGATGAAAGAATAATTTTACCAGTGGTACACTCCATAATGAGGATGCAAGACCTGGAGAGGAGGGGGAAAATAGTTTCTTCTCAGAATTTTTATTACAGAGTATCCTCTTTTGAAGATCGTACTTCTAGGAGTTGTCCATGGTAAAGACTAAACCCTAAGTGTTGGGACTAGCAGCATACATAAAAGTCACTAAGAACCCAATGTCCTTGTCCATAAAATTACTTACTTTAGCTATTCCAGAAATTAGAGATATCTACACATGAAATAGATGGGGAAGGAAACAGTTGTTTACTAATCCTAACAGTCAGATAGCTCTGACATATGAGTGATCTTGGATAGAAAGCGATAAGCACAGTCATTAATCAAAACTACTTACAGTTGCGGGAAACCTCATGGAAGCAGGAATTACTTCTGTTGCCACCTGTCAACTTTCATTTCTTCGAATTGGGCATGTGTAGAAACAGCTGTCAAAATAAGATTTAAGTACTTCTGGAAAATCTAAACCTGACTGAGGTAAATAAAATAGCTACTTCTGTTTATTATTGAAATTGCCAGCTGGGAAATTGGCCATAATCATTTGGAACAGCTACAAATTGGTTTCAAATTATGGGAGTGAAGCTGGAGGTAACTGAACCACCGGTTCAGCTGGAGGAAAAAGAGTGACTGGCACATCCAGCTCAATTTGTGCTAGAGTCACCCATGCAAGGACTGGCCATCACAAGGGGATCCAGCTTAGGTTTAGCTTCAGTGGAAACCAGTGGGAACAGGTATTTTCTCATACTCTATTACAGATGCCTCAGCCGCCTTCTTATTTGGTGTTCATCTTCTGATAATCGCTCTACACTGTGTTTTCCCACTGGGGTAAGTTTTGGTCACGCTAAGTCTGACCTTCACTGTTTTTACAGTAATGTCTCCGAATAGGTAATTCCACCTTCTCTGTGGATTTGAACCATTTTATATGAAAGGAGAATCAGTTCTAGTAAAATCAATTTCTCTGCTGCACAATATGCCTTTGGGTGTCTGTCTGTATGTAGATTTGTATTTGAAGTGGGCAACTTACCTGCCCTTTCCCCACCATGATTTAGGCTTTCAGGGACTTTGTGGAGAATGGATACCTGGTGGTGGCTGAATCTTGACAGCAGCAAGCACCAGATCCACACCTTACCAGTCCTGCTGGTGGACAACCTTCTTGCTGCCACAGCCCCCCTGCTCAGCCTGCTCTTCCCTCCATCCCTACTTGCCCTGTGTCCAAATCATGACCTTTTCCCTTCATAGTGACTTCTTCACACTTGCTACTGCAGGTAGGCGAGGGCAGGGGGCTCCTTCATCCATTTGGACAGCAGCCAGATCCCACCCTCCAGGGAAGGGAGCTGGCTTAGCCAACAGCATCTCTGGGGCTCCTCAGTGGACCACGCTACTTTAGATATATCAAGGCTTTCTGTCAAATATGACTAAGTAATTCTTGGACTGCAAATCCAGGGCATGCTGTGAGAAAGTGTACAATTTGTGGCCAGCATTGGTCATGGGTGTTTGTATGGAACATCAGTGGTGGAGGTTACCTTTGGAAACAGCCATTCCCCTCCTCTGGCTGGATATGAATATAGGACTTTCTGCCCCAGTGCTTTTACAAGGTGTGAGTAGACTGGAGCCATGTGAAGACAGGTCTGTGTACTATATGATAAATAATACAAGTTTTTCTGTTCCCTTATTGGGTGAATAGAATGATTGAAACAGATTACCTGGGCAAACTCTTATAATTTAAAAGAGGTGCTTCCTGTGGACATTTTGAACTGACGTTCAAGTCAAGTGACTCAAAATTATTTTTGCCATTAAATTTTGATATAAGTATACCTACAGAAAGTGAACAGAAAATGACTGTGAACTCAGTCAAAGCACAGTTATTTAATAAAAACATCTCTTGACAAGATTCTGTGGTATTCATGCATTAAATATTTCTGAAGCTTGAAAGGAGCTGTAAGGGAAAGAGTGACATCAAAGACATTAACAGTCCCCAAAAAGTGAGTTTGAAAAATATAATTGAGTTTTCTCAAAGTCTTTGCTTGGAAAAAAAGGTTATTCATATTTTCTTCCTTTTCTGAAAGACTATCATATCATCTCATGATGTGATGAAGTTAATCATCTGGCTGATAATGATTTTTATTCTGTTTGGTTACTGTTTGCTAGTCCCACTGTTTCTGTGAACAACGTGAGTATCTGCAGTCAGGAAAGTGGTATTTGTAGCAGTAAAGACCAAATTATCCTTGACTAATGTTGATCTCTGTTTTATCAGCTGAAGCTATTCCTCATGAGTGTGTGTGTTCAGAAATGACTGTAATTTTCATTATACTCTCACCTGTCATAAATTTGTGTCATCTCATAACAGGATTACAAATTCTGCTTTCTCAGCTATCTAGTGGTTTACCATAACTCATTTTTGATACTGGCTAGCTGACTAGCAAAATCTAAGATAACAATTAAACTGTTTCTCACTTTTTCTTTATCTAATTTTTATTTCTGCGCTTGCCTATACTTTACAGCTTATTCAAATTACTTTTTAAGTTTTTACTGCTCATTTCTTACTGTTGTCACTTGAGGATTAATCAGTTCACAAACCACTGCCCATCCACATTTCAGTGGCAATAACTTCAGTAACTATTTGTAGGATTCACAGTCCTACCTGATACATACAGATCATAGACTCACAGAATCATAGAACACCCCAGGTTGGAAAGGACCACAAAAGATCATCAGGTCCAGCCTTTCATGTTGAGAGGAAGCCTACATGACATTATCTAGCACCCTGTGCAATCTCATCTTGAAAACCTCCAGTGATGGGGACTCTACCACGTCCCTGGGGAGGTTGTTCCAGTGATTGATTTTTCTCAGTGTAAAAAATTTCATTCTTCTATTGGGATGAAACATCCCCTGGTGCAACTTGCACCTGTTGCCCCTTGTCTTCTCCATGTGGCTCCTTGTGAAGAGAGAGCCTCCATCCCCTTTGTGGCTGCCCTTTAAACACTGGAATACTGTGATGTGGTTCCCCCCTAAGCCTTCTCTTCTCCTTCAGTCTTTCCTCATAGGCCAGGTTCTCCAGCCCTTTGATCATCTTCAGGGTTCTCCTTTGGACTTTCTCCAGTGTGCCTGTGCTTTTCCTGAATTGTGGGGACCAGAACCAGACACAGTACTCCTGGTGCAGCCTGACAAGTGCTGAGTAAAGTGGGATGATCACATCTCTGTCCTGCTAGTAATAATGCCCTTGCAGATGCAGCCCAGGAGCTGATTTGCCTTCATTGCTGTGGTGGTGCACTGCTGACTCATGTTCAGCTTGTTGTCCACAAGGACCCCCAGGTCCCTTTCAGGAAGGTGCTCCTCAGCCACACAGATCCTAGCCTGTACTGGGCTCTTTGTTTATGTTGTCCAAGGTGCAGGATCTTGCACTTGCCTTTGTTAAACTTCATACAGTTCTTGCTAGCCCACTCTTCCAGCCTGTCCAGGTCTCTGTAAGCTGGGTCTGCCTTCTGACATGTCTGCCTCACCACCCAGTTTGGTGACATCAGCAAATTTGTTGAGGGTGCTTTTGAGTCTTTCTTGTAGATCACTTTTTGCTTTGTCCCTATTGGTGACGTGGTGCTCATGCCAGGTATCCATGGTTTCCTTGGAAATGCTTCTGAGAGAAACCTGCTGTGAACCTGCATGCTGGTGTTCAAGAGTCTGGTTGCAAAGCTGTTACTGGCTGTAGCTGTGTTACCGGCCCAAAGTCAATAACAAATTTAGATGAGGAAGGGACAGAGAACTCCCAAAGATATCTTCTCCAGCCACCAGTTCTAGAGATGTCAAGGCAAACCCTGTCCTCCCTCCCTACAGCTGGGCTGTGGCTTTGGTGACTGTCCCATTCTGAGACATGCTGTAAAGGTACTCAAAACAAGGGCCTGGTCTTGTGTGCTCACTACAGACCTCTCAGGGTTTAGAGGAACTCATTGGTTATTTGATGATTTGCATATGCTTTATAATTATTTGAAGGTCTGCAGACCTCTTGACATTTCATCAATAGACCTTAGGCATGGAAACCTGGATGTACAAGAAGGTGGAGTCACTGGTCCTGAGCAGAATACATCACTTAACATTCCTGATTTGTCAACATATCTGCAGCACGTGGGACAGATCGGGTATTTGCAATTTTTAAAAATTGTTGTCACCTATTAGGTGTCTCAAAGGATCCATCATAGAAACTATATATAGTATTAGTGAAAAATGCATGTCTTCTATGCATTCTTAATGCATTAAAATAAAACTGGAAAACAGTCTCACTTTTTCTGTTTCATATTTATTCATTCAACAAATACTGAGACTTCCTTTAATAGAGCTTGATGTTTCCATAGTTGTTTTCCTTTCCTCCTCCTTTTGTGCATTAAATCAGTACTATAATGATGTCAGATTACAGCAGCTCTGGAAAGTGTGTGCATTGGGAAGCTAAAGAAAAATGGCAGATTTACTATTTATCATATTCTGCATGTTTCATTTGCAAGCTAGATTGAAATGCTAGAAGTGAAAATGGAATGCAACGAAAATTTAACCAAAAAGTTGTTCCAAATCCATAATAAAAGTAAACTGGAAGTAGTAATTAGGAAAACAGGAGCAACTGTTGGCTTTTGCCAACAGCAAAAAGCATTTCATACTCAGAAATGTGCAGTTCTGCAGGTTTCGCCTTCCTGACCCCACATGTCTGGTTGGTAGGTAGAGCTGAAATTTTGGCCTTCCTTTGCACCCTGAGACCTATTCCACTGCCTGGAGTCCACAGGGGATTTATACCTAAGAGAAGCATTGCAGCCAAGGCATTCAGCCTTCCTAGGACACTGACTGATCTCTCTGGCACATTGACAGTCCAGTACGTACAGAGTTACGTTACTTGTACTTGGCCTTAAGTTTGTCAAGGTAGGCTTAGAAGGAATTATCTTTTATGTAAATTTGTTATCTGACTAAAGGCTAAACACTCTAATCCCAAAGACCCAGCAAGGATCACAGGATGACTGACAAGTGGAAACCCCCATAACCTGCCAAGCAGAGATGTATCTCACCATCCCAGCTGCTCCCCAAGGCCATCCCAGAGGAATGATTCCGCCAATGTCCCCAGTGGGAAACTGCCAACAGGGGTCAAGCAAAGAATCTCTCCCCTCTGAAAGCCATGCAAAATAAAGGGGTTATTGCCTAGAGGGGAATAGGACTTGCTATTGGATGCAGGGGCAAGAGAATTTGAGGAGGGTGTAAAACACATTATAGGATATTTTTAGGGAATTGTAAGAATTTGTGAAAGTTATGATTAGGCAAAGGACCAAAGATGGGGAAAGGGAGGGACCAAAGTGGACAAGGGAGAAATACATGAGAAATTAGAGGGGTAAAGGAGATAAAGTTTGCTGGTCACATGTAAACAAGGCTGCTAGTCTGGATATCTCTAGCTAGGCAGTCTGTCAGTCTTCTTATTAAACTATTCCTATTTTCTGCATGTACGTGCTCTCTGTTCTGTGTGTGTGCCTGTATGTGCATGTGTGCATGATCCACTAGCAAACTGCAAGTCGAAGTAGCTGGAGAGCAGGGTAGGAGGTCCAGGTGGCAGTCACTAGGGAGGGATCGCAGGTCTGAGGGGTCCCCCCACTGTCAAAACCAGGAGATGACCAGGCAGTGGAAGTCTGAGGCTCGGTGGAGCCAGGGTCAAAGGACAGCTAACGGGGAGACACATGGAGGGGAGGTTGCACATGTGTGACCATGGGGAATACCTGCTCAAAATTAATGCTGCCAGACCTGGGGATGTAGAGCTACAGCAGGTAGAGTCAGGCAGCAACGACAGGAGAAAGCCCCTGGGTCCTCAAGTTCACTGGATCCTACAAGCTCTAACAAAATTCAAAAGCCAGAATCTATGTATATTCATGAATATTTAATATGCATGACATTTTTTCATCAATTTGATATTAAAGCAACAAACAAATTCAGAAAGCCTCTGTAATCAAAGGCAGTGTTGGAGGACAACTTATTTCATTTGATGTTAGTCTACAGCAGTTCGTATGCTAAAACTATATTTAAGCATATCATACTGAGATTAGATTTTAAATAGTAATTAGATACTCACACTTTTGAACATAACACCTTGATGTCTGCCTATTTATAACTTCAGTTTGAAGTCCGCAAAAGAAGTCAAATAAAATTTTCATTATCACTTCATGTAGATTTCAACAAAGCTAGAAGTTGACTAAATGGCTGCAAAATTATATATTCTGTTTGTAACTTGTTGTCAGAATTGGATGCTTTATGTTCCCTAGGACCACCAGAAACATTTTCCTGTAATGTTCAAAGTCATCTGGAAAGTCTTTGTAAAACGGAAGCATATTCAGCTGCCTGATGCGGTAGCTAGAGAGAAGAATTAATCTTTTGTTCTGGATTTTTTGAAAGAAACTGAGTGAATTCAAAGATGCAGCAGACACATACACTACACACAAAACCAGGGCACTGAGTTTATGAAATTGCTGCTGTTCTCCCTCCTGATAATATACTTATTATCTCTATTTGCCAGGACATTTTTGCCATTTTTAGATTAAACATCTGATGGATGCAAATACCTTCCTTTTACCATCTTGGCTCTAAGGTTTTCAACATCTGAAGTTGTTTTTGTAAGTGCATGGAAGATATTCATTGCTTCCTGTAACGCATTACACTTTCAGACTGTATCATCTGAAGTTTTCACCAATATGAGCGGATCATCTATTTGCACCTTAACTCTGTCTTGTTTGCAATTATGTCATCTTATCTCTCAAGAGTGTGATTGCCCTAATTTTCTTTGTGAATGTTGTGGTTTGGGCCAGATTGGCCCAATCCGATGGAACGACAGATGCTCTCTCTCTCTCCTGCTCCGCTCAGGAGGCAGGAAAGAGAGAGGAAAGAAAAGAGAGAAAAAGAGAGACTTAAGAGTTTAGAAGGAAATGAAATATACAAAGCCGTATCAAGCTCCCAGGATGACAATCACGTCACCAGCAGGCTCAGGGGAAGTCCCAGACTGGACTCAGTGACGGACAGGAACTGGATTCCGGATCTGGAGTCAGGATCAGGATCAGGATCAGGATCAAAGGTAGATGCAGAGACCGAGTCCTCCCAGGACGTCGGCCATTGAAGAAAAAGAGGCTGACCCTTTGATCCCTCAGCTTATATACTGAGCATGAGGCAGATGGGATGGAATACCCTTGTTGGTCAGTTTTGGGTCACCTGTCTTGTCTGCTCCTCCCCGCAGGTGTGACCCCTCTATGCTTTTCCGCTTCTGACCCTCCAACGGGGCAAGTAGCAAAGTTGGCTGCCCTTGGTTGCCATAGCAATAAGTATAAGCCAGAGCCTCTCTGCATACCGTTCCTTGGCATCAGCCATAAACATGGGTCTTACCACTCTGAGAACGAACGGTTTCCTGCACAACATGCTGTTAATTTCAGCAGTTAGAAGAAGCCCAGCTAACAAGCAAAGTTACTGAACAAAATTGGTCCTGCTTTACCTCAAACCAGGACAGTGAATAATACTAATATTTTTGAGATCTAGAAGTAAAAACTAAAGACCTGCATAGATTTTCATTTGATTGTCATTACTTTGAACCACCATTTAGGCAATATCCTTTTGTTTAGAAATAAGTAGCCAAGTGCAGTGTGTTCTAGGATTCTAGCAGCAGCCAGGAAAACCTACTGTTTTGTTGTGAATTTTATTATATTTGTGGAATTATCACAAACTGCCTTGAAGATGTCAAAATCCCTTGCTGTTAGGACATCAGCTGTTATATGAAAGAGATGAACAATACAGGAAACGTTGCAGACAGCTATGTACTCAAATAAGACTTTTAGCAGGTACCTGAACATATGATGAGAACAAGACACGCATATACAATATTTCTTCCTAATACACTCCAAACTTCCAACTGTTTTCAGCTCCAGAGACCTCCTTAAGCTGATGTGGTTTCTGTGTAGTTAGGAATCCTCTAGTTTTCCTTCCATGAAATTGCCTCTTTGAACCCATATGAACTGTTGTTATCCTCAGCAACCTGAAGCAAGGAGTTCAGAGATTTACTGCATTTTCAGTGAAGAACTCCTTGCATGACTGTCGCCTACTCATGGCTGAGCAACACCCAGTTTTTTCAGCTACTGTCACCCAGAACAGCAAAGGAACCATAACTGGAGCATCGCACGCAATTTCTGAAGTACTGCCACTCCACTGGATACTGCACATTAAAAATCAAGCAGTTCCTGGAAGTCCTTGCAAATTTGCTGTTTCACCAACAGTTGAAGAAAGCTGATGACTTTATAAACAGTTTGCTGCTTCTTTTTTAACTATGCTTCATCTTCCAGTGCTCTGGAAGGCATTTCTGCACCAAGTGTTGACTCTCAGCATAAGTGAATGCATGAGGTGTATATTTAATTTGAAAAAGCAAAAATACATAACACATTCAGATCAAGCACGTTGCCACTTTGATCTGCAATTTTTATTTGGTTTTATGTTTTTGCTGCATCCTTTAGTTTGATGTGATTTGCAGATGCATGTGCTAAATCTGTTTGCTTTGCCAGCCACAGCAACACTACAGTATTTGTGCCTTAAAATTCATCCTTCACTCAATCTGTTTCTTCTGTGTTTTTTTCCCCACTGCAAATTCCTCATATGATGCTCATGACTTTTTGCCTTTTGCAGAGGCAGACTCACAAATGAGCACTGTGCTTTGCTGCCAGCCATATTGTCCTCATCCTTGACATGATCTTTTCTTCTCTTGGCTGACTTCAGAGTTTGCAAGATAACCAACACTCTTCAGAAAATATTTTTTTACAAAAAGAAAAAAGAAAAACTACATCTGCTTGTGCCCATATGTCAGACTTCTTTGTCAGCCACAGTCCTTTGTTTCCATGTCAGTCCTGTCCTACGGACTGTCCAAAGGCTAGAGACCTTACAGCTTCCAAACTCCTGGTCATCTTGCCAAAAGTAGGGCAACCCAAGAATCTGTCTGGCCTGGACACCTGGAAGCCTCATGTTCCTCAGCTAGTCAGTGTCTTATAACTTGCTGTTTCCAGAAGAAGGTATTGCACCACCTCAGCTCTTCCAAAAATTTCTTTTATGGTATTTTTGGGAAAATGGGTTGAGGATTAGTCACAAGTTGGGATATGACTGCAAAAACATCTGGAAACTGCTGGTAAATTCACAGGAATTAGTTGGTGGTTTTTTTTCCTGGCCAGCTGTGTCGTGTATAATTTCAGTTGTTTACAATACTGAAATTTATATCTAAGTCATTACCCTGAATGGTTAGCAGTGGAAAACAAGCACTGTTTTGCCATAATTTAGCTGCTGTACATTAGATGTCCCTATAAGGACAAGAAGAACTGTGCTCTGATGTGCCTGTTTCTTTACAGCAACCATAAAGGGAGACAGGGATGACTAGCTCCAATGCAGACGTGCACATTTCATTAAGTGAATTCCACCATTACTTCTCACATTCAGCCCATGACATGACCTTAATATGTTACAGTAGTCACTCCCAAACAGAAGGACCCTGACATACCACAGTGCCTCTTGATCTTATTTATATCTTTGCCATGAGCACACAGCAGTAACAGGAAGGTGTGTTTTCATGTATGAGATAGCATCTAAGTGTGCTACAGTCAATTTATTTGGGGAGTAATGCTAAGCTTGTTTGGAGAATAGCCAGAAAAAGATTTCCTTTACATTTCCGCAGCAGCTTCTTACTTTCTTATCTGCATTATTATGAAAGCCCTTTATAGAATAATACACAATAAGAACAACAGATATTATCTAAAATAGCACAGCAAGGAGCAACAATGAGAGTGAAGCGTAGAAGGTGGTTGTAAAGTGATGTTCCACTGATGAAAATTTGCAGGGCAACTTCAGCTAAGGGGGGCAGGGAGCAGTCACCAGCAGGGCAGCTAAGAGCTGTTTCTGGCAAGCAAAACATTTACCTCCCTTCTCAATCAGTGGTACTTGTTCCCTCCTAACCCCCCATTAACACTGCTGTGTCCAGAGGGACTGCCCAATCTACCCAGGCTTACTTGGCTGCACTTGCTGCCAGTATCCCACAATGATGGGACCCTAGACAGCTTCTGAGAGATCCATTTTCTTTGCTCCTCAGGCACGCAACAGAGAGTGGCCAGAACATTAGTGCAATGGATTCACATCACTGAAGGGACATGAACACTAAAATGATTTAATACTTGACAAGTACATAACTGGTTGCAAAATGTGCCAATTTGATATCAATAGATCTTAAATATGTATTTAAAATTAAGTCCTTTTGAGACTGAAGTGCTTTTTGGGTCACAGCATGTGTTAAAGGGCTTTAAAAGGAATGTTTAAAAGGCTTCTAAATCAGTGTTTTAACCATAAGCATTTCCATTTAATTTAGATTTGGGTTTGGACCAAAAACCCAGAATCAAATTTTGCATGTCTTAATTTTGAGTCCCTTTCTGTTTGGACTTCAGTGGCCCTATGTTTGTATTAGCTAGGAGTCTGGCCCCAAAAAAGTTGGCTTTGGCTAAATTGTAGTGGAGTATTTATTTTTAATAAGTCTTAAGATGATTAAAATAGTATTGCTTTACTGTATAATCAAGTACTCCTAAGCAGAGACAAATTGTGTCTGTCTGTCTTTAATTAGCTATCCTACCTGGAATGCAAAAAAACCATAGAACCATGTCATTGTGGAAGAAGGCATTTCTTACCCTATTTTCTTATTTCTTCTTGTATAATCGATTAGCTGTAATGCTAAATAATATCAATGAGCCAGTAAAAATTTTACATAAAAGCCTTCCCTGTAGGAAAGTGGGATGTCATTGAAATTTTCTATTAGAAAGAATACTCTTTCTGTAGAAACTTCTCTCAGGAAAATCAAAATGACATATTGTATGTGTAAATCTTCACGTTCACCTTAGGCACTTCAAAATCCTGTGCTCATAGTCCCATTCCTGCCTTGATTCAATTTTCCATTATGTGTCCATGAAATGACTGGTCCCCATCACACTGGACTCAGCGCCATCCTCCCTGCTTGGGAGGTTCCGCAGAGGTGAGGCTGCAGCTGAGACCACATCTCACCAGGGAAGATGTGCCGCAGGAGGAGAACAAGGCTCATGCATTCCTGAGCTATGGTTCCCAGAGGGCAATGGGCTGGGTCTAGAGGATGCAAAGATGTTTTCTAAAACAGAAAACGTTAAAATGTAACTGGTTTGATGTTTCACATATGAAAGCAATTAGACTTTTAGTACATTAAGTATTTCTGTATTCTGATTTTTGTCCTTGTGACAGAAAATGAAATACAAAAATATTGACATGTTTCACACAACGGAAACCTGGGAAGGGCTAATCTCATGCAGCAGTATCTTTGCTGGAATACTGCGGATTTTTGTTAGCAATACGATATCTGAGACCTAGACAAAACCTTACAGATACAGGCTTGCTCCCTTTGTCTAGCTTATTCCCACCATTTCTTCTAATTTGAATTTGAGCAAGCTAGAGCATATAAATAAGTGATGTGCAAAGCTAGCATTGACAGTGGTACCTGTACCTTTTCCTTTTGTTGCCAGGGACAACAAACAAATGTTGAAAATAATGGGAAACTAATAAAGCCCATGCCATAAGAACTATTGTGGCAATGGAAGGAACTCTGCTAAAGAGGTCTACACAAACACTTAGGTGGAGCTGTTGGGATAGGACTAGGGTCAGCTGCAGTGTGGATGAGGTAGGACATCAGAGGCACAACTACAATGACAGAACACCCGTGGGGCACAACATATGAAACTAATGAAGATGGAAGGTGGATACAGATCCTTTTTCTGTAAATAATAACGAAATTTCTTCAGATTTGGCATATGCACCATTTCTCAATGAGCTTAACCATATGCGAAGTTTGATGCATCTGTTTTATTTCATTACTTAGCTCATTTCAGGTATGAATAGAGTCTGACATGGATGTTAAATTTCTTAGAGAGTTCAGTTTTCATTAATTTTCATTCTTAAACTATCTAGAAGATTGAATTGTAAAATGTCAGAAAATTCATTCGGTTCACAAAAGGGTATTAATACTATAAGGGAAGGTTATGTTTTATTTCTCACACATAAAAGAGAGAATGAATCTCTATTTTAAGCAAAAAAATGGTTATACTGTTATAAATCTGTATAACCTATTGACAGAGTCATGGTTTTACTTCCACAGTTATCTGAGGTTGATGGTAAACAGCCAAGATTTACTCTTGGAAGAAGCTGAGCTGAAAAGACAATTCTTCTGCTGAACAAGCCAAAGCCATTTTCTTTTGGAATATATGATCTACACATAAACCATTTCATTTTATTATGCCTGGGTTTTTTTCACTTTGTACTCTCACTTGCACATTGTAGTCATATCGTGTAATAAAACTGCAGAAGTTCTGCATTCCCCACAAGTTGGGTGTAGGATTGTTATCTACTACCACCTCATCCTCTTCACTGCAAGGCACTGTGACAGGCATACAAATCTTTACAAGAGAGATTGCTGAGAGTAGACAGTTCAATTTTTCTGAAATTCAGACCAAGAATAAGAGATTACATGACCCCAATATTTTTGATTTTGTATGTTTGGGGGTTTTTTTGTTTTTTTTTTTCATGTAAAAGCTGCTGAGTTTCCTGGTTTCTAAATTTCAGAACGGTTTTTGGATGTTCTACATCTCTTGTCAATGAAAAGATAAAACTGAAAATAACAGAAGGGAAGATTCAGAGACATTTCAAGTGATGTCTTGTGTAGCCAATATGTTTCATGTTGCAGCCATTCCTTTTCTTTGGCCTTTATGGTAAGAAGACACAGTGAACACTTGTAACTTTTGGTTTCAAGATGGTGTGTCCCCATATGTATTGCAGGGAGGGCAGAGAGCTTAAATCATCTAGTCCAACTGCCTGACCACTTCAGGGCTGACCAAAAGTTAAAGCATGTTACTAAGGGCATTGTCCAAATGCCTCTTAAACACTGACAGCCTTGGGGCATTGACTGCCTCTCTAGGAAGCCTGTTGCAGTGTTTGACCACCGTCTCAGTAAAGAAATGCTTCCTAATGTCAAGTCTGAACCTCCCCTGGCACAGCTTTGAACCATTCCCACAGGTCCTGCCACTGCATACCAGGGAGAAGAGATCAGCACCTCCTTCTCCGCTTCGCCTCCTCAGGAAGCTGTAGAGAGCAGGAAAAAAAGGCTTTATGGTCATATAGAAGGGGGAAACAGTTTGCATTCTTAACAGACTAACTGACCAATAAATGCCTATAATGGAAGAAGGCTCAGTAGAGACAGGCAAGGGCGATGTGCCCATGAAGCATGGAGAATAACGTAGGGTGTGACTGACCACAGCTGTTGCAAAGAAACTGACTTTATCTCAACACAAAGGGACCAGAGAGTGGCCTTTGCTATATATAGATAAACACTCATGTCAGTTGAGTGGATCAGCTGAATATATTACAGTTGAGTGGATCAACTGGTGGTGTAAATGTATAAACCATATTATAAAGAGTGGTAATGGGGATCACACTGGTATTGTGATTGAACTGTATATTGCAATTGCCATATTTTGCTAAGTGTAACTTACATTTGTATTATGATTTCAGTATATTTTGTGTCATTCTGCTAAAACAGAAATCCTGTGTAACATCAAATCTCTTCAAATAAATAAATTTGATATTAAACATTACAACCTCCACACGTGGAATATCTAAAAGAACCTGGTCAGAGAGTATTGGACTCTGACACAGATTTATTGACGTGCATTTGACGCCTGTGAGTCTCTGACTGTGAGTCTCAGTGGGGAAGGAGAGGGGTCAAACAAGCAAGAAAGTGGTGGAAATGGGGCAGCGCCAAACTGGTGGAAGTTTTAAAGAAGATCTGGTGTTACTTGTTCATTTACCTGCGTATTCATATTTGTCCTGTTACAAAGAGGATGTAAAATCCCCTGAATTGGCAAAAGATTTGCTAACAATGTAATTATCGTAAGGATCTGTTCCATAGCACACAGTGAATGCTTTGCAAAATAACAAAACAACAGTGGCAATATGAGATCTTTTGTGCAGTGAATCATACTGGTATTGATCACTGCTGTAATTTATCATGCTTTCCATGCTTCCGGCATTTGCTTATTGAGGTACTCTGTTGGCAAAAATAAAATATTGATCACTCGTTATTATGGAAATTTGCAGAAAATCTAATTGATATAAAATGCAGCATATTCTTGTGTTCAAAGCCATGGAAAACAGAAAGAGCACAAACAGAATAAAGTGATTTGTTTCATGCATGTCCAGGAGAGGATGTTTCTTCGCAGTTTTCTAATAGTAATTTTTTAAAAAAGATCACTTAACTGTAGAAACAAAATGAAAATAACTAAGAAGAGAGAAAAAAATACACTCCTTATATACAAAAAAATGTGTTGCTAAGGATTTACTTGATATGAATTAATTTAAAATTTTCCAACTTTCTTCTCTTTTCTATCTCCTGACAGAGCTATCTTCATAGGACTTTTCACACCGATTTAAATTTCAGGTCTAATAGATCCAAAGCCCTTTTAAGTGCTAACAGTTTTCTTTGAACTTCAAAGAAGATATGTCTACAAGGGGGCACTGTATGAATTTATAGTAAAGCAAGAGCTAAAATATATTGAAAACATAAACCAATAAACAATGGAGTATTGTGACTAGCTTTTAAATGACAAGTTAGTAGCTGAACAAATTTAAGAAATTGTATCACTACTTTGTGCATTTTATAATAAAATCATTCCATCTTCCAGAATTTTAGGGCTTAATCCAATAGAGATATGCAGTTATTACAAACATACACTACATTGGCTGCAGCGGTCACTGAATCATTGTCCCTGTCAAGCAAAAAAGGGTCTTTGACAGGTGTCTACACAAGAAACATGTTCCTGTTTGTGTTTCAGTAGAATGTTAAATTGTCATCATTTTGAATGCTAAAGTATGTGTAGCCATAACCTTGTTGTAGAGCTTTGCGCTTTGTGAAGTTATTACAAGGGTTTTTTTAAAAAAAAGATCTCATCATGATTTACCTCCAGTTATTTTTACTGCACTATGTTGAGTACAGGAGGACTTCTAGTGCAACTATGCTGACTAAAGAACTTGCTATCTATCTCTTACAGAGTGATTTCTCTGGATTTTTGAAATTATGATAAATTGAAGAAGATTTATGTCAAACATAATCTTTTTTTTTTTTTTTTTTTTTTTTTTTTTTTAAGAAGCAGGCTTGTGTGTGTAAGGAGTGGATACAGCAGCTAGGACTCTTGAGTGCAGTGCTGATTAATTTACCAAAATCTAGCACAGTACATTCAGCATCTCCACAGTCTGAGTGCACCTCTCAGTGCTATTGCCACATCTTGGCTAGATGGCAGTAATGATGTTGCACAAGAACAATGAGATGTGGAGAAGCCCTGAACCATCACATTTAACTGAATACAACTTAGAGGGCCAGAGAAAAGAGCAGAGATGTGAAAAGGTCATCCCTACAGACTGCAAATAACCCTGCTGCAGCGGCCACACGTCACACACAGACTTCAGGGAGAAACAGCTGTAAGTTCAGAGGAGAGATTCTTACACGATGGAAGTTCAGGAGGATCATGAAATATCAATATGCAGTTTTGTTTCATCTGCTTTTTCTCTGATGATGTGTTTGTATGTTTCTTGAAAGGAATCCAGATGGAGTATAGAAAACCCTGCCATAAACTTCCTGATGTGGTGGAGATCCTCTGAGACAGAAAGAAAGAACACCAGTAAAAAACATGAAAGAATATAGACTGCAATCTGGTAATGTCTAAATGGATATCTATGGGTGCAAAGTTCTGTTTCAATCCAACCTGGGGCAGGTGCAATTTTCTGTAGACAATTGCTATTAGCACTAGATTCAACAGAGAAGGTAGGATGATGTCGTGGTTTAGGCTGGGCTGGCCACCAAATGAAGCAAAAGAAACATGCACCATGTCCTGAATGAAACCACGGTAGCATGCATGACTGAAAACATGGGAGTTTTGGTAGCATCCAGACTATAACAGAGCAATGACCCAAAAAGTCAAAATGCTTAAATTGACTAGACAGGGGTTTTTTAAAACATGTAAAATGTTTCAAGCATTTTTCAAAATAACATTTAGGTCTAATCTTTTAAGGTATTATTGCAATGATAAAACAGGAAATGAAAAGAAGCAGTAGAACAGTCCAGTTTACCAGTCATTACACATTTGTCTGAGGTAAACATTTTTAGGGTCTAGTAAAAGCATGGCTCCTGTGAGACTTCTTTTTCTGCACACTTGAAGGTTGCTCCTTTAACAGACTTCGATGAAAACAGGGTTTTTCTTAATATTAAATATACACTTACCTTTTTGCTACTTTTTTCTTTATTTAAATATGTCTCATGCACCATCTTGTTTTCTTCTAATCTTTTGATTCAGCTTCTTCTCAGTTATTTGAGTTTTATGATTTCTGATTTTGCCAGTAGCTCCACAGCTTTTATTTCATAAGGCAGAAACAACCATTACTAGGAGAAGAGATCACACGTAGAGCCTATGAGGGAAAAGGATAAAAAAACCCCAAACCCCAAAACAAAAACCAGAATATTTGCAAAAGGTAGATTAGGAGTGTATGAACAATATAAAATATTACTATTGGCTAAGTACTGATACTGATATGACTGACAAGTTCATTGGCACATTCTCACGGTATATCCAGGCAGTTGCAATAGTTAACGTTGTGTTAAAAAAATACCTTTGAACTTCGTTATAGCAGTGCTGATATGATTTACCAAGACAGCACACACAGCTCTGGCATTCTGTACGGGGTAAATGTAGGCATATTATTGAGCTCCGGTCAAGCCCAGTAGGAAAGCCTACCGGTGGGTACTTTCTTGTTTTTCTTATTTTTTGCTTTTCAAAGACAAGCAAGAAATCCACAGCCCAACTCTGTTGTGTCTCTTAAGTCTGCCTTCCTCTTTTTTTTATTGCCTCTCATAACTATTGCCTTTTATGATACTTTCTACCTTTTAATCTCTGAGAAGTAGTGGGAAATGAAGGCTTACTTTTTTTTTTTTTTTCAAAATGGCAGGTTGTCAACTCATTCTTTTTGCAATTAGGCAGACTTTACAGGCTGTTCGCAGTATGTGCTTCTGCAGGGCTCACGTTCTGCTCCTAAAGTGTGGGTATATCTCGTCTTCCCCTTCCCTTCTCACCACCCTTGCTTACATGTGATCCTCCCCTGCTGGATTGCCTTACATACAGATGGAGATGCCTTGGGGAAAGTGTTTCTCTCTGTCTTTGTTTGTAAAATGCACTGAACATTTCTGGATGTTTTTGGTAAGCAATAAATATTACCATTTGTGTATAACTTTAGGACACAGTCTGTGATCATTTATCATTCAGTACATGTATTATCTGTCTGACGGATGAGCAGGATTTGCACATCAATCCATCATCAAACTGTGAAGATTTGGTCTTATTCCCATTGAAATAAAGCTTACTGCTGATGTCAAACAATGCAGGGTCAGACCGTACAGACTTGAAAGCATTCTGTAGCACTGTATTTGAGCTGAATGATCTACTCAGGTTTATGAAATTCAGTAAACAAACACGCTATAAAAACAAAAAGCATGAGGGCTCAGTCCTGCAAGTATTTGAGTGCTTTGGTTTTGATCCAACAAAGCACAGAAGTGTGTCCCTAGCTTTAAGCATGTGTTTATTCCCCAGGCTATTCCTATGCACTTTAAGTTAAATACCTGTTTAAGTGCTTTAGTGGATCAAGGCCAGAGTATTTTCAGCATCTTTCAGGTTGACTTCTTATGTAAGACTTTTTCTCTGAGATCTCAAAACATTTCACAAAACACACTAAAGACAATTCCTCAAAATAATAAGATGAAATACTGTCACAGGACAGAAAATGATACTGTTCCCCTGGGTGGGTAAAACATTCCCATCCATAACTAAGGCTCCTAGCTTTCTAACTCAGTGACAGAAAAAAGATATCTATTTTTGCTCCATTTACTAAAAGATGCCCTTCTCCAGTAAACACTGAAATGAATGAGTCATGTAAGAGAGGCAGGCTTTAAAGTAAGCTACAATGATGAAAATCCCTAGCTACAGGGGCTTTGTTGTGTGTTTTGTTTTCTCATGACTGGATGCAGAGGGATGTGGTTTATTTCTTTAGATGGGAAGAATTAAAAACACTAAAAACATTAACTGAAGACCATTTATAACAGATGCAGTAAATTCTCTTGAGAGAAATAGCAAGGGGCTGTATAAAAGGTAAGGTCCGTGTCTGGGTTGCCGAACTAACTAATAGCAGTAATGTACATTAATACTGTACATATATCTCACTCTAATTATGTTATAGCAACATCAAAAGACCCTATCTAATTTCTTTGTGCAAGCAGTGCAAACACATATGGAGAATTAAAATGTACTTAAAGAAAGTTCTACAGCACATTTGTCTGAGAAAGACAAAAACAAAAATAAAAACTGTTATTTCTCCTCCTTTCCTAGAAGGCATTCCTCCATCCTCCTGGACTAGTTGTTTGCCAGTCTGAAATGCTGGGTTCACGTCAGGAGGTATCATGGGAGCACTTGGGCAGGCCTGGCCACACTCCCTTCTTCCAGTCATGCCCTATCCCAGCTGCAGAGGATGGGATTTGTGGAGAAGCTCCATGTTCCAGCCCCCAGAAACAGCTTAGGAGATCTGCTTGTGGATAGCCAGTCACTCTACCTCTTTCCTTTTATATGTTTGTCAATCCAAAATAAAATTTAAAAAAAAGACCAAATCCTGACAAGAGATTAGAAGGTGCAACAACATGAAAAGAATCAACGCTTGAGAAGTCTGTGCAAACGAAGACATGTCTTCGAACCTTCACAGTTTTGTCAAATGGAAATAATATTAACCCAAAATAACGTGTATGCCAAATCTCATTCCTTCAGTTTACCCAGTAATATTAGTTCTGCAATCACAGAATCACAGAATCACAGAATGGTAGGGGTTGGAAGGGACCTTCAGAGATCATCTAGTCCAACTCCCCTGCCAAAGCAGGTTCACCTAGAGTAGATTGGACAGGAATGCATCCAGGCGGGTTTTGAGTATCTCCAGAGAAGGAGACTCCACAACCTCTCTGGGCAGCCTGTTCCAGTGCTCTATGACCCTCAAAGTAAAGAAGTTTTTCCTCATGTTGAGATGCAGTTTCCTGTGTTCCAGCTTGTGCCCATTGCCCCTTGTCCTGTTGCTGGGCACCACTGAAAAGAGTCTGGCCCCATCCTCTTGACACTCACTCTTTAGATATTCATAAGCATAGGTAAGATACCCTCTCAGTCTTCTCTTCTCCAGGCTAATTGGCAATCACACATTTATTTTTCATGATGGGAAAGGTATTTTCTTTTCCCCTACATTTCATTACCATTAGAAACAGAAGAATTCTGGCTCAGCCACAGCAGAAGTACTTGGAACATCCAGGGAACTACAGGTTGGTCAGTCTCACCTTGGTGCCAAGCAAGATCATGAAGCAGATCCTCCTGGAAACTATGCTAAGGCACATGGAAAATAAGAAGGTGGCTGGTGACAGCCAACATGGCTTCACTAAGGGTCAATTGTGCCTGTCAAATTTGGTGGCCTCCTATGATGGTGTTACAGTGTTGGTAGATAAGGGAAGAGCAACTGACATCATCTACCTGGACTTGTGCAAAGCATTTGCCACTGTCCTGTATGACATCCTTGTCTCTAAATTGGAGAGACATGGATTTGATGGATGGACCACTTGGTGGATAAGGAATTGGTTGGATGGCTGCAAGGTTGCAGTCAATGGCTCGATGTCCTAGTGGAGACCGGTGATGAGTGGCATTCCGCAGGGGTTGGTACTGGGACCGGTGCTGTTTAACATCTTTGTTGGAAACATAGATGTTGGGATCAAGTGCACCCTAAATAAGTTTGCCGATGACACCAAGCTGTGTGGTTCAGCCAACACACTGGAAGGAAGGGATGACACCCAGAGGGACTTTGGCAGGCCTGTGCAAACCTCATGAAGTTCAATAAGACCAAGTGCAAGGTCCTCCACATGGGTCAGGGCAATTCCATGCACAAACACAGGCTGGGAGGACAACGGATTGAGAACAGCCCTGAGGAGAAGGACTTGGGGCTGTTGGTGGATGAGAAGCTCAACATGAGCCAGCAATGTGCACTCACAGCCCAGAAAGCCAACTGCATCCTGAGTTGCATCAAAAGAAGCGTGGCCAGCAGGTCAAGGGAGGGGATTCTGCCCCTGTTCTCTGCTCTTGTGAGACCCCCCATGGAATACTGTGGCCAGCTCTGAAGCCCCCAACATGAGAAGGACATGGACCTCTTGGAGTGAGTCCAGAGGAGGGACACAAAGATGATTAGAGGGCTGGAGCACCTCTCCTATGAAGAACAGGCTAAGACAGTTGGGCTCGTTCAGCCTGGAGAAGGGAAGGCTCCAAGGAGACCTTAGAGCAGCCTTTCAGTACTTAAAGGGGGCCTACAGGAAAGATGGGGAGGGACTCTTGATCAGGGAGTGTAGTGACAGGATGAGGGGTAACAGTTTTAAACTGAAAGAGGGTAGATGTAGATTAGATACTAGGAAGAAATTCTTTACTCTGAGGGTGGTGAGACACTGGAACAGGTTGCCTAGAGTTGTGGATGCCCCGCCCCTGGAGGTGTTCAAAGCCAGGTTGGATGGGGCTTTGAGCAACCTGGTCTAGTGGAAGGTGTCCCTGCCCATGGCAGGGGAGTTGGAAATAGGTGATCTTTAAGGTCCCTTCCAACTCTAACCATTCTATGATTCTATGATCTGGTAGCCCAGCCCCAGGGCATGCCTTAGACAATGCTTCAATCCTTCAGGAAAAGTGCTGAAACCTTCCCTTTGGTCATCATCAATATACCTCCAAACTACACTGTGCACTGCTAAGGATACAATGACACAGAACTTCAAATAGCCTGCCAAGGTACATGAAGAAGTGAAGTCATAGTAAAGCAGTGCTCATTAGGTCAGGAGGGTGGCTTAACCTGTGTAGTACATTTGGACTAATTTCAATACCAATGCTAACCTCTGGCTGCATGAAGAGTTTTGGATCAGAGCCATATCATAGCGTTGGAGGGAATGTCTCAGTTGCCTCTGCTTCCACTGTCCTGGTTCACTTTACAGAGTAGTTCTGGTGCACAATAAGTTGATTTCTTTTGTTGGACACAAATCTTTTTACTTCCTGTATGCACCTGCACCCGAAGGAGATACAAGGGTCTCTGAGCCAGTGACCAGCACTTCAGACCAGTTTGAAACATATGTGTGAAGGGAATGATTAATCCAGGGGACCAGACTAAATGTGATCCAGAATAAAACTCTACAATTCACTCAGTAGAGATTATGGACCCTCTCCTCCAATCCTTTAACATACTGATGCCCCAGATTCCTTGCTAATGTAGAGGTAACCATTCAGAACTAGTCTGGGTGCCTCACCACAGTACTGCGTGGTGCGGTCAGTCACAAGCAGAGGTGCTTGGAGGTAGTGCTCAGCACCTGAGTCCTCAGCGTTTCCCGCTAACTCAAAGTGGTTCCCTGATGTATATACTTGGTTTTGGCAACTCAGTGCAGCGCGCTGGTTGTTCTGGATCTCATCTGGATACATTTCAACTTTGTCATGAATGGTACGGTAAGCCCCTGTACCTCCCACAGGATTTGGGCATCTGTGGCAAGGGGACCAGATTACTATGATGCTTAATTGCCAGGTGCCCATAACTTTTCTGGTTTATAGACGACAGTGGCATGTGGCAAACAATAATTCCGATGATTTGGAGTACATGTGGAAGGTAACTCTCTGAAATTTTGATCTTTAAGTTCTGTAGACAGTGCAATGACTGTGTTATGAAATGTCTAGTAGTGTTGATTCAGGTACAATAACACATTATAAACAATGTCATAAATTGCATCAAAAGACATAAGACTCTTCAGAATTTGTTTTGCAAAGAAGGTGCAGCATCAGAGCACATCTTTTAAAAACTGTTTTGTCTTGGTATATCATGTATGAGTTGTTATTTCCAAGCCTGTTTTTTTTCATTTGCTGTTTACATGTATAGAATTTGTTCTTTTTCAGTCTATGTCTGTTCCACATGGAAAAGTCCCTTTTCTTTACAGATCACACTGTCAGTAGGCAGGACTGGGCAATAGTGCCAGCTCAGGCAGGTTTTTTATATGCTTATCTGGAGAATCATAAGCATGACTATGTTGACAGTTTTGATTGTTCACATCTTTATGTGGGCTAAATGCTGGACCAGGTACTCAATGCAGCAAAATGATGCTATACCCTTTTGCAGATTTCTGTAGTTAACACAATTCATTTATTGCTGGCACATTATGCAGGTAACATTTGGGGGCCAGTGAATCTCCTACAAAACACTACATAAAACACCATAATCAGTATCATCATCAATAGTATTCATATATGAATATTCTACATGGATGAAAGAATAGTGTACACATATCCGAATTGTCTGAATTGATTGGAGAAGTGGTCTGAAATCAAAAAGCCCTACAATAAGGATGAAAAATATCAAATACAGAAATGCTGAACAGAGAAGAGCCAGCAAAGCATGAACCCTGCAGAAAAAAGCTTTAGATATTTTAGCAGATCACAAAAATCCTAAGTGTGCTATTGCTACCAAATACAGGAAATTAAGTTCTGGATTTCCAGAATGCATTAATATGAGTATCATATGGCACTGATGACATGTCAGTCGGAAAACACTGGTCAGTTCAGGTCACCACACTTGGGGCAAATATGGGGCATTTAAAGAAAATGCAAAACGCAGTAAGTAGAGTAGTTCAAAGCCTAGAAACTGTGGTTTATACGAAAAAAATCCAAAGAACTGGGATCACGTAGCCTAGAAAAAAATGGAGTCAAGGAGTTTTTGTATAGACTGCAGTAAAAAAAAGTGTTGTGGCTGTTCTCCACATCTACCAAAGCTAGAAGAAAAAATAATGAGCTTAATTATCAGAAATGGAGGTGTCAGGCAGATATGAGAAAAATCTTTTTTTTAAGGCTAACAGAGAAGAAAGTGCTAAAAGGCTTTAACAGGCTTTAAAAAAGACAGTAAAATTCCCAGGCCTGGATGATTTTGGCTTAGCCAAGTATCTCTCAGAAGAGGTGTAATCTTACTTCATTATCAGGGCATGAAAAAGGTTCATTTTAGGTCCCTTTCACTCCACATTTCTGTGATTTTTATGATTCGATAAAGCAATGGTAATTAAAACACTAGCTTTTCGCTATGATCTGCCAGATGGATCTAGTGCTAAATTACATTCCCTTTGGCGTCCTTTTCTCAGCAATATAGAATTTAAACAAGAGCTGACCTAGTTTACATATTCAGCATGGTGTGCTTTTGCCTATTTTAAAGGTGAATCTGTTTCTAATAATTTGCTATTAAATTCCATCAACATAATTCCAACTGCTCGGTTTAAATAAGGATAGTATTTTTATTAGTATTTTTAACATTTCTGACCTTAATTTCCAAAGCAGGAACATTTTCACAATACCTCTGGCATTAGTAAAATGAGTTCCTGGTTGATCCTAAAGGCTATGAGCACATGTTACTGTTTCACAGTGATTGCTGATGTTTCTCTCCTCTCTCTCTCCGTATCATCCCCAGTCACTCATCTCTGCCATGAGAGATTTATGCCGCCTCAGCTGCTGGGTGCTTTATTACTGTATCTTGTTTGTTAAAACTTGTTCATTTTTAATATTGTGCTTAGAGATTAGCTATGCAAAGAAAATTAGCGCTCCCAGGAAGGAGCAGACATAGACAGCTTTGGTGGGGGAAGGAGTTACTTGCACTAGAAGTGCAGCTCACGGAGCAGTAACATTCAGCCATTGCTTTAGACATGAGCAAAACAGTGTGCTGGCTAATAGTGGCAATTTATTCTCTTGCATTTATTTTTTTCCCCAGAAAGTGGTTCCTAGAGGTTCTCTTTTCTCAATTGCCGGCTAATTTTAGATCTAGCATTTAGTTCAGCTTATCGATTGCCAGTGAAACCATTCATTGCAATAAATTACGCATTAAGGTTTACATTCACATTTCACTGGTTGGGGTTCATACATATAGTGCAGTGAGTGATGTGCAAAATGACAACTGATTTAGCTAGCTGTGTGGTGGCCTTCTCTTCTGCGTTTAAACTTAGGTACGTTTCAGAAAACAATTTTATTATTTGTCATATATTTTATGAGCATGTCATATTCCTCCACCACAACACCATTTTGGATGTAAGACAACTTTATGCTGGGAAATGAGGCAATTTTTCTTTCAGGATTCTTGAAATGTAGAGATCATGCTACAGACATTGTGGACAGCTTGACAAAATGCCTACTCTGACATTATATCTACAAAATGTGCCATATTTGGATGTCCCTGATAAATCACAGACTATTTCTTTTTTTCTCTCTCTTTTATGAGAATACTCATTGAAAAATGCAGCTTTGGGATTTGAAGGTGAACTGTAATGAACTGAACTGAGAGTCATTCTAAGTATATGAGCAAACTGCGGAAAAAGAGAATAAGGGATAACAGTTTAGAATATATTTTTATGGGAAAGGTATGAAAACTTCCTGACCACACACAGTCACAATGGCTCTGACAATGCCACAGTCTCTAATATTAACTTGCTTATTGTCTTTAAGCATCTCCTGTTTACTCTAAGCCAGTTAGATTCCTCTAACATGGTTTTCATAATTTCTTCTAACAGGTTTCAAAATCTTCTTTTCCAGTAATCTTTACCAGATGTTAGGGGGGAAAGTTTAAATAAAACTTCTTAATTAGGATTGCATTTACATCTATTCATGTTTCCCAGTCTCTTAAGTTTGGCTGTGGAGTCATATATGTCACTGTAATAATTAAAGAATCCAAAATATATGTATTGCTTTTTCTAGTGTATTATTTTTTCTAGTGTAATAGACACATTCAAGTAACAGAAATTTCCAGTGGCTCTGGAAATACAGCCTGGGATTCAACCTGAGTCACTGTCAGAAGAATTCAGGGTGGAGGTTTGAGGTAAGCACAGTGCCTCCAGAAGCACTGGAGAGCATCCAGGACTGGACTTATCCCAATGGACTCTTGCAGTCTGCTCCCACACACGCCTCAGCTCAATGTAGACAGTGTCCAGGGTATCTGGACACAAGATCTGACACACAGATAGGCTGACAGGAAACATATACTGATTGCAGGAAGATGGTGAGCATCTACTAATTGCAGCAGAATTTTTAAGGTACATAGTTTCCTGTTTCTGCTGCATGGTTCCCAATCCTTCATGGGAAACTGGTTTTGGTCCTGGACTTCTTTCAGAAGGTAGTATATTCTCCTCCTAGAAGCTCAGTATGTTTTCAGCATTTACGTATGTGTTTCAGTGTGTTATTAACGTTCTGTATGCTCTTTTCTACAGGCCAGCTATCTCTCGAGTGGAGTGTCTCTGAACCTCTTCATCAAACAAAATTGCAGGAGACTGGAAGCAAGTACAGCTGACAGCTGTACCACCACAGGCCAAGGCAAATAAGTGTCCAAACACAGAAAAAATTATGGCTTGGCAACTATTTTTTTTTTAAAAGTGTGCTTTTTTTACCTGACAGCAGAAAGCAGATTTACATCTAAGGAGCAAGGGTGAGGCTAGAACTAAAATATAGAACTTGACTAGAAAAGCAGAGAGCTCATCCACCTCCAGATTTTGCTGTCATAAATAAACATGCTTTAGGGTTTCCATTTTATTGCAAGTATTGTTTGCCACAGGTAATCTTTCTCCTTTTCTATTATAATTTTTATCACCCTTTTCACTACAAAAAATATTAACTACAGAGTCTCTGTTGAAAAGGGTTGCATGCATATGTTGTCTTACTGCACCATGAGAAAGCACTCATAAAACCACCACATGTTATTGTACTGGGTATTACCTTTCAGTAATTTCTGAAGGAGAAAAGTGTTAGTGCTGCATCACTTTGGTAGCCTTCCTTTACTTACTGGGTTGTTAGTTTGAAGCTTTTGAGATCATCCTTTTACCAAATTAATACATGCTGGGATATGCAACCAGGGATTTCTTTGTAGAAGGTGACTGATTTTACATATAAAATGGAAATGAGTAGCCTTGATAACTTTAATGTACAATGTGGTGTTCTTAAGCCAACAAGGACAGCACTCCGAAGTGCCACCAGACTTTTAGTAGTTAACCAAATTACTAAACTAATTCAAAATGGAGGAGAAAGAAATCATGAAACTTTTGAGATTTTAATGAAAGCAGACAATGCAAGATTCGTTTTACATGAGCACACAGGAAGAGACAAAGAGAATTTAGGCTGGCAAACTGACACATCTAAACAAATTTCAGTGTCTGTCAACGTTATGTTAGACAAATTATACAACTGCCTTTAAACAGTAGCCATTTACTGTGGCAAATAGAACATTCTTCTAAAGGAAGTGAGAGGAAAATACAAACATTGGAATGTGGATTATTAACACAATTTTTAGCTGCCATCAAATCCAGTTTTACAAGAAAAAACATGTTTAATGATTTGCTTGCTATGTAAATGTTTGTCAAAGACTTGTGCAGTTAGGAAAAGAATGTGATACATGAAGAGGGAAAGTGTTTTCCTGGGAGGAATGAGAAGCAGAGGATTTTAGATATAGGGATTTTGAATTACTGCTTTTCTGAGGTTCAACTAGAACAGCAACTTTGAAAACAGCCAAAGACTTGCTGGGAGCTAGGGAATTGCCACATCTTTTCCTGCAAACCACCTAAACAAACCCCCACCGATAACCTTTTCACTGGAACATTCACGTCTTTTTTCTATCAAAGCATAACAGCTACAAATTACCTTCTGGACTCATTTCCTATACCGTAAAGGAAAAATGAACAGGACAAGAGGACAATTTACATCTAAGGGGTAGGGGGTTGAGCTATGTTTCTAAAAGTCAAACCAAAGACTACACAGGATATTCTGGATAACTGCCCAACTTGACAGACTTGACTCTGAGGCCTTCCAAAGACCTGAAAGATCTCATCTATGTATTTATTTTCAAGCCAGACACATAGTCTCAAAGTACCTCATTGTCAGAACAAATAACTATTGCTTACATTCATTATGAGGCAGTTGTTACTGAGGAAATGGAAAATAAAAATAAAAATAATATTGCAAGAATGTAATGTGCAATGAATCTACTTTATCTAGTGACTGCCAACCCTGTGAGTGCAGTATATACCTTGTCACCTCCCAGTCTCCTTCCCTGTCTCATACATTCACCTCATTCCTCCTCTGCAAGGACTTTACTTTCAGTCACATCTCCTCTTGAATCTTCTCTTTCTCACCTTAATGGTTGAGGAGTAGACTTTGATGGGTGGAACATTCTCCATTTGGGTTAGAGTGGTGAAGGTTTTGATAGTTTTTGGGTTGAAGGAACACAATTCTTGAAGTACAGGTGATTTGAATGCTCATTTGAAAGCAAAGAAACCAGGTTTTTGCTCCCAGCATTGTTTATATACTTCATCCAATGCGTCTTGTAGCACAAAGTTCTGAGAACAAGGATGACAACAACACTGATTGCCCCAAGCGTTAGGTACATGTCCCTGCTACTTTTCTCTCTTCGCTTTCATTTCACTACCAAGTAGACTTTGAATTTTTCCATGCAGAGAAGCAAAGCTTTCTAGCAGTCATGGAGATTACCCTTTGCAAAGTAAATTAAACAGCTGTGGAAGAATGCAATGGTCTATACTCTACCCAGGCATAATTTTGGCCTGTGCTAGCTAGGAGTCTCCTGATTCTCAGACACAGCTAAGGTATTCAAGCACCTAACTAACAGTCCAGGAATCATTCCAGGCACACAGCTTAGACACCATCACCCTGTTAAAACAGGGTTTACTAAATAAGGTTTTACTAGTGTAAGTGTGGGCTATTCTGTATTACTTGATCTCAGCCTTCAAGAACATGGCTGAGGGCTATTTGATTTGCTAGTAAAGACATGGCTGGAAACTACTTTCCACCTGGTGTACTAAGACCAACAGCTTTGTGATTCAACATGCTTGCAAGAGCAACAGATGTCAATCTCTGCAAGCTGAGGAGCAAAAAGAATAGAGGCCTTCTCCTTCCCACATGCCAAATTGGCCATCCCATAAACAATCACTGCTCCTCTTCCTCCTTTAGACTGGTTTTGAAAGGGAAAGCCTTGTGCAGTCCAGTGCAGGATAGTTTACAAGTATCCCCTCTGCAGGATATCAGAAGCTTGATAACTGCAGATGCTTCAGTGCATCTGAAATAAGGTACTCACACACATGAAGGCCCAGGTATTGGAATCTTCTGTTCTCTGCATATCTTTTTGGAAGCTGCATGCTAATCACATTGACTTTGAGTTTGAATTAGTGAGCTTGATGTATTAGGAGCTGGGAATTGTCATCTGAGGGAGTCCAAATTTCCGTAAAACTCATATAAAGCATTAATTATAGTTGTCTGTATCTCACTCTGGAAGGACAGGACTTACATGTTAAGTGCCATACTATATAATTTCTGGCCCTAAGTGTTAAAACATTGTCATTTAAGTCTTTCATAAATCTGTGCTTTCTTGAAAACAACCAGAAAAATTTCCTTGACAAATGTCTAAGACCAGTACTGATACTTAGATTCTGTAAAGTTTGTACATCCAACACATACAAACATCCTTCATCAGCTATATAAATGTAATATATTAGCTAGAGTCCTGAGTAGACATGTAGGCAGAAGAAGTTGCAGTCTAAAAGCAAAATAACATAATCCCTGCTAGACTAAACCACAAAGTTTGTGTTGATTATCTGTTGTGTTACTTTGGTAATCAGTTTAGCTTATTGATTAATTTTTAATTGTAAACTAAATTTGGTCTTTGTAGTGTTATGTCTTTAATTTGTCTTCTTCAAGAATCTGTTCATTTGCTCACTCTTTTTATTAAAATCCAGGAAAAACTATGTCAACCCAGCTTATGCTGCTTTAGTCAAGTCACAACATGGATAATAAACTCTAAAGACACACGTAACCTCTGATAAAAAAAATCCTGCCCACTAGGTTTTGTTTCCAAAGGAAATGTAAGTTCCCAAGAGTTTCTTTATACTTGTTAAAAATAAACTACTCTTATTACCATAGAGACAGTGTAAAATATTTTTTGTCAATTTTTTATTTCCATTTTGTAGTGCCTGGGGGCTTTGTGAGTTATGCACAGTTTCTCAGCAACTTCGGCTGTTTTCAGATGAATATATTTTTAAAACATTAAAATGTGTTACATTTGTAGACAATTACATTTTAAATCTAAGCATGTTCTATTGTGTTAAAACCTTCAATAATTCTGTGAATATTTCTTATCTTTGGGTTAATGTCACAAATGTTTTCACTTATTACCATATTCCATGAAAATATTCCCCCATGTGTCATTTTGATTGTATTTCACTTCCTGCTCTAACTCACAAAATCTATATATAATTTTTCATGTCCCTTCTTATTTCAACAAATGTCAGCAGTAATGCATGCAGATTTAAATTTTTTTTAATAATATGTCTATTTTTAATTTTCATTACATGCCTTCTTGGCAGTAAACCAAATAGCTTATACAATATTTGGAGAAGCATTACTGTAACTCATATTGCATATTTTTAACCTGAACGCAGCAATTATAAAAAAGAAAGCAACTTTAATTGAAGCATTTCAGCCAGAGAATAAAAGTTCATTTTTCCCTGTGTAGTGAACACCATTTTCCTTATATTTGGTTTTGAATTCACTGTACCTAACCTTAGCCCAGTAGTTTAAAGTCTCTTTTAATTTACTGTAAGTACTGTAGCACTGGGTTCACCCTATTCTCTGACTCTTTGTGGTTTTCTTCTGGCTTCTTGCATGCCATTGGTACAGTATAATGCACTGAATAAGGCATAAACCTTTTTGCTCAGCAGCAAAAGCATGTTTCTCCCTTAACAGTCACAGACCAGCTTTCAAAGAAACCTATCATAACACCAGAATATTCCTACATCACCTAGCAGTCCTCTTTTGTGTTATCCAGCAAGTAACAGTTCTTCTGACCTGCTAGCTCTCTGGTTGTCAGTAAACCTATGCTTGTGTATATTGAAGCATTCACTGGATACTACTTTACATGTTCTGCCAGGCAAATCAGGTACATGAGCAAATCCCCAAACTAGAGCTGCAGCACCATCTACGGCAGGCCCCGAGAGCTGCTCCCAGGCCCCCTCTGGCTCAGCACAGTGGAGTGAGTTTTGTGTGTGCTGTGTGAGGTACTGGAAGAGGCACTGCAAGCCTGGCTGGTTTCCAGGCACTGCATCCTTAAGTAAGGAAAGAAGGCGTTTGCAGCGACTTTTACAAAAACACTTTTACAAGACTCTACCTAATCATCTCTGACCAGGAGTGATGGATGATGTGACACAGCATGAGTGAGCATGATAGAGCAGGCTGCAGCTTTACTTGCTCATATGCTATGCAATATTTAAAAAAACCAAAATAGTCCAGTCTTGGATATTGGGCACCACCACTTAGTTAAGAACTCCCAAAAAAGGGTCAGCAGAATCTGTACATCTCCACTGACTTTTCAAGGCTCTGGATCCCCTAGTTATTTTGCAAATAATCCCAGCTCACATCCCACAATGTGTTCATGCAACTGACCAAGGGCTGGGCTTTAGCTGTCCACCAGCACATCACCTCTCTTGTTGGGCTTCACACTTCAGTGCAGCAAACCAAAGATCAAGCTACAAGCTAGTCACTATCAATAATGGTATGAAAGAAACAAGTTTTTGTGGGCCTAAACTATTTCTGCTTTTCTTGGCCTGTGGAAATATCAACAGGATAGCTCCTAAACTAGTTCCTCCTGCTAGCAGATCCCTTCCTGGAGGAGTAGGAGGGAGCTCTGGAAGTACAACATAATCTCAGGATGTGTCAGTACCTCCCCATCTACTTTCCCCTGCCTTGCTGGTCAGTCAGCTTCCCATAAAAGCCATCCCCCATCCATACTCATTGTTTGTACAATGGAGTAAAGTCAGTGGCATAACTGGGGACAGTCTTCATCTACCTTGCAATACCTGGGCAAGCCCAAATTCCACTCAGAAAACGGGTGATTCCCAACTTTGCTAGCATTCCTCTGCTGCTTTGCAGGTTGTCACATTCTGTATCTTACTATCCACAATTATATATTTTTTCTTTTTTTATTAACTTATTGCCAACAAACACTAGCTAAAAAGTGCGTGAGTGGTCTTGCTCCCCTTCTCATTTGATAATCCTTGATCTCCAGAACAGAGGAAGATCTTACGGTGACTTCTGGCAGGAACAGCCTGCCATGTCTACCCCCATTTGTTGGAAAAATACGAGAAGTAAAGGGTACAATTAACCGCTGTAAATAGTTAACAAGATGTGGCCCTGGAGAAAGAACGGGAGGATACCATAGATTAGCCAAAATAAGGGAATTAGTGGTGCTTTTGGCAGTGTTAGATTAATGGTTGGACTTGATGAACTTAAAGTCCTTTCCAACCTAGACTATTCTATGATCCTGTAAGTACAAAGGGAACAGAATTGCTAACAAGGCCAAAGAAGAAGTTACTTGAACTATGAGTGAATTATCCTAATTAACATAATAAAAAACCTGCCCTCGGGTAGGGAAAGCCCCCTACTGACAAAAGCCCCCTCTTCACAGAGCACGGGTAGCAAAAAGAGAGGATGCCATGACTTTAAGTAGAGATGAGGCACAGCAACAGCCAATGGGAAGGAGGATGACTAAGCGTAACTGTAGAAAGTACTGATAACTCTTGCTGAACTGTTGCTCAAAAGGTATAAATGCTTACTGTGTGCCAAATGCTGTGTGGTAGCTTTGTGGATGAACCATCTAGCACCCATCTCTGTGCAGAAATGAAATAGACAAATATCTCGTCTCTGTGTGTATATCGGCTTCTTGCACATCAGGTTAAAAGAACCCAGATTTGGGACAACGTATCTGCTCCTGGCTGCACGTTCCCACAGCCTCTCTTGCTTCCCTGGTGCTCAGCAGACCAGCACTGAGCTTATGAAGGAAACTAAACCAGCAGGAAACCACTCTTGCAGAGAGTGACTATGGTGTGCCAGAGCTGGCATGACAAAGGGGATGTGACTGTGGAATTGGAGAAGAGGAGCCAGACCAGTCTATTTGGTGGCAGCTCACCATCAGGTCAGCTTGGCCTTAAGGAGAAACCTCACCTTCACTGAGCAGCCTGGTAACACAGCAATCAGTTAAAGAATAAAATATCTATTGGGGACCTGTGAATACTCCTATTTAATTAACAGTTTTGCTTCCTGCCTTAAAGTCTCTAGACAAACCAAGCTAACAGCACAACTTTGAACGCAAAAGCCTCTATCCCCTGCAGCATCAGCCCAGATCTCACATACTGCATGGCCACACACAGGAAAATTACTTAAGCAGGACACGGAGGCTATTTAACTGTTGGTACAGTACAGGCTTACCCTGCTGGGATCCATTTTTTTGTTACAGGTGAGCCAGGCAGCTGCTGTTTCTTGCTGTCAGGGCCAGCTGGTGAGGGCCAGCACACCCTTACAATGCCCTCCCGTTGCACTGGCAAAGCAAATCTGTGGGTTTTGTGGCCATTTGCAATAGGGAATTTGCCTGCTTCTTTTTTACCAGGTTATTTTTCAGCTGGAGCCATGTCTCAGCTTGGTTCACTGCAAACACTGGTACGGGCCCAACAGCAGAGGCAGCCAGAGGCTCAGGGAAAAGCAAGCACAGAGAGAGGGGTCTCTGGCCGCTCCAGCCCTAAATCTAACCACAGGCACACTCTGATCTGACCCGGTGCTTCAGGCCCTGCAAACAAGACCATGAAGGACAAAAAAAGCTCTCCCAACACCAAGAACACAACAGAAGCACACATAAATAAAAACTGAGGGTATGGTGTGTTTTTTCCAGACAGCACATTGTGTGCAGGTGCTGGTGCAGCCACATTTCATATGCGATGCTTTTGCAATACAGGTATTGAGTGTTCCTGGCCAGTAAAAATTTGTCTCTGAGCTTTGCTGTATGATCACTCTGGTAACAACCAAATGGATGGGCTACACCAGGACTTTTTATCAGAATTCAGCTTTTGGCTGAAGGGTAATGAATCTTACCTCAGTAATTTTGGATTTGAACAACGTACATACTAAAGCCTGTGAAACAACAGGCAGCATATAATGCCATGAGAAAGCTAAGGAAAAGTGAGCAGACCTCCCTTTCAATTCTCCAACCTCCCAGAAACACTACTTGGAAAAAAGTCTCCTGAAGGAATACACAGCATCGCACTGGTTTGGTAGATGTTCCATGTTCAAGACAACTGTTTTACAGCACACGTTACATGTAAGCAAATTTCATTCCTCTTACAAACTATATAGCATTTATCCACAGAAAACCTGGAAAAACCTGTGAAACAAATAGGAGAAGAAACTAACTCAAGGACTCCATTGTAGAATCCTTTTTCCTTGATAATAATCCATAGAAAACCACTTCAGACATCACTCTTTAACAGAGCCCTATCTTTATGGAAATGAAACCTCAGTTTCTCTGAGATCCTAGTTCTCCACAGAATTCCTGGATGCACTGAACAGAAATCAAGTCAAGAATGATATCCAAATAATCTGTGTCAGTATCTTTAAAAAAATCTGAAGACTTCCAAAATCTAGGTAAAGTGAACTGTCACAGGGATAAAATACGGGCATTGAGATGAATAATTTAGCTTGGTCCAACAGATCTATGATGAGCTAATAACTGAAAGCATAAAAATTGATAATCTAGAAGGTAAGTCAGTGAGTGTCCTATGCTACCAGAGAAAAGATGTAACCAGGAGTTTAAAAACAGCTGAACACAAGGTATTTTTTGCCTTGCTTTTTACTAAGGACTATATGGGCTCTTTTGGGGCTACAAAGATGAAGAAATTGCTGGAAAGCAGGGTAACAAAAGTCTAGACCATGAACCAAACAGGGAAAATTGGCACTGAAATGATAGCACATTCCCTAATCTATTTTAAGGACAGATTTTGCTAATTTTTTCAGGACTTTTCTGGACTTCTTCTCACAACACGGTGCTTCACAGACATCCTTGTCCTTACAGCCTGGGTTAGGAGTTGCCACCCTAAAGCTACTGAGCTTCCAGGCAGGTGAGATGCTACAAGCTCTGTCCTGGATGAGCGTGGGATAAAGCAAGTCAGCGGGAGCTCTGAGGCCAATGTCATCCTGGGACCTGGCTGGGCTCCTGGTCTAGCCCATCTCACAGTGAAGCAGAGGGACACTGGAGAGACACTGTCATCTCCTGTAAAGCCATAAAGGACAACAGGGAGCTTGCAATGCTATATGAATTAGCAAGTCACATTAAATATTATTAGAAGGTTAAGTTTTAGCACAGCCTGAAACAGAGGTGAATCACTGGTTAACAGATGAGTAAATGGATGGATTATCCCTAAGAATCTCCTCAGAAACGAGAGATGGTCCAAAGCAGTAAGGTATACATGCAATACTCATAATTAAATAGCAAAGCAAAAGGAGCATTTATAAATTAGCTGACATATACCCTACAGAACTTTGAAAGCTGCAGAATGGCAAAACAAGAAAATGCTGACCCTCTCTGTGTACCAGGAAACCAAGGAGTCTTACAAACATGCCATCTCCGTGCAGTTGCCTTTCACAGCAGTTGGTGCTTTGTCACACTAAAAACACAACATGACAAATGCCTTCTTTCAGCAAGACGTAGGAACACTTGTGAGTATTGACCAATTCCTCCATGTATCTCCTGCACGGAAAAGTTCTGTGGGTTTGTCCACATGTCTCCCACCTGGAGGAGGTTCCTATGCCCAGCTCACCCTGCTCCTGGCTATGATCCCTGGCCATGGATACCACTCTTGCTTGCCATTGCAGCAGTGGAATAAGCAGATCCCTTGCTATGGTTTGAGAAACCCACAACAATTTATTGTCATTTAGACAATTATTCTGTCACCCGATGACCCCTCCCCACCCAGGAAGGGAATCGGGGAAAAAACAAGGGAACTCAGGGGTTGAAATATAAACAGATTTAATAGAATAAGACTAGATAATTAACAATAACAACACTAAAGAACAAATATTGATCCCAATACTGATATAAAATATACAAGGATTATACTCAGCCAATTCTATCAGTAGGAATCTGTGCACTCCCAGCAGTGGACAGCAAATGTCGGACACTGCGAGCACTATGGCTCTGGCAGGAAGGGAAGGGCTCAGGGATCCAGCACCACGGCAAGAAGTTCGCAGGACCACAGCCATCAAGGGAGAGAGAGCTTCACAGCAAAATTTTTAATTTATATTGAATATGATGTTCATGGTATGAAATAATCCTGTTGGCCAGCTTGGGTCAAGTGCTCAGGTCTTGCTCCTCCTCATCCCTGCACCTGGCAAGCTCGGAAACACTGAGACCTTGAAACCCGCACACCATAGCTGGCTATAAAGCAAATATTTTCACAAATTCAGACACTAGAGTCTTCAAAAAGTGCAGTTTTCCCAAGCATTAGAAGAGAAATTAGTCCTGTGTTGCTCAAACCAGGACATCCCTGTTACCTGGAATGGGCAGCGTTGCCAGTCCGGACCATGCCAGGTGGGAGGCTCTCACAGTCAGTAGGAAGGGTCTTCAGCCCCTCACAGATGAAACCACTGCCATTTCTACTGTCCTTGCAGGCAGTGTCTGTAGCCAACTGCACTTCTGCTAGGCAGCAGCTTTGAATTGTTCACTGGTGGAGACGAGGAAAGGGCTGACAACAGCTGCGTGAATCATTCATCACAAAAAGTATGAGCACTGCTTTTATTCCTCCTTTCAGGCTAGGTGACAGCTTTAATTCCTCAAGCTCTGTTTTTCTGCGACTCTGGTGAATGTTTATGCATATGGCTGTCACAAATATTACTGCAAAGAGCTATATTTAATACCGACAATTCAGGTCAGGAGTATCACAGAGACCATGTGGGCTTGTCTGTCGTTCTTGACAGGGATAGCATTTTATGCATTATTGGGCATACAAGTGCATTAATGCCAGGTAATTCAGCTTTTTAACAAGCCAGTGTTCAAATTTAGTTTGATTAGATTAATCAACCAGAAGTTTAAAAGGAGCTTGCCTTGGATTTGTGTTTCACCAACAGCGACAAGCTGTCCTCTCCAGCCGAGTTCCCTGCGACCCACTGAGGTGGCTGCTGCCAGACCTCCTGCTTGACATCCAGGAGCCCATCCCAAGGTGATGCCTTGCCCTGAGGGAAGTGGAGGGAAAGCTCAGGCACCCATTAACAGCTGAACAGCTCTGCCCATCCATATCCCGCAGCCCTGGCAGGCCCAAAGGCCTCGGCACAGACAGGGAGCTCTTGGTAGCTGTGAGGCGCCATTTTGGGGGAGTCTAGCAGAAAGCCTGTCCTTCTGAAGGAGATTGGTGGGGGAGGGAGATGGAAGTCTGAGTATTTTCTTGGGTGAAGTGTTGTTTTTAAACAGTCACCTTTTCTTTCCCCCTCACCACATTTGCTTTGGTGACAGAGGCAGCAGGTGGAGCTGAGAGAGCCCAGCAGGGCCTGAGGGAGCCTGGACCAACCCACATGGGGCAGCAGGCAGCCATGCCCTCCCAGGCCTCTGTGCCTCACTGACGGAGCTTATCCTTTGTAGTAACAACCTTCTCAGATTGGTGTTTCCTTCCAGTTTCTTATGCAAGTTACCCCTCATCCCCATATGCTATTTTTTCAGTCAATTGTAAGGAGGCTGGAAGTAACACAGCACTGAACTGTGGGTCAAATTAACAGTCTACTGGCAAGTAGTTCTGTCCAATTTGCTATGCCATTATAAGCAGCAGTCTTGTATAGTCATGTATATGAATTCTAGAGAATTCCCTTTGTACTGAGTGCCTGCCACTCTGGACATCACCTGGCAGGTTCAAGTGTGCAGTGTGAAGCTTTGGAGCTTACCATGGCTTCCAGGCAGCTGCTGCAGTTGCACACTGAAATGAAGGAAGGAATAAGCAACTGAAGAAGACAGGAGCAACACTTGTCAAGCATTATTCCTGAAACAGTGATAACACTGAAACACAACTTCAAACAGTGATGCTTATATTTGGAATTGCAGAAATTGCACATAGGAGTTGTAGTTAGAGGGTCAATTGTACATGGGAATTGTAGTTAAGGGGTCAAGCAACAATTCAACCTGGAATTACTCAGGCTGTGAAGCAATGCCATATTTGTATCAAGATAAAATGCAGTGCATAAAGCAGCAACAATTTCAACAGAGGCTTCAGTTTTCTCTGACAACGCCTGTTGTCAGTTACAAAGGACTACAAAAGTCCCAATGGCATTGTGTCTCTTACAGTTTTCTCGGATATAGCAAAAATGAATATGCATCTTGAATATGCAACAAACTCACTTTTATAACCTGGTGCTTTCATTCTTAACTGATGGCAAAACCAGTTTGGTTTTTTTTCCTTATTTCCGTGAATTGAGGTTTCAAAATCCTTTGACAGGACAATCACTGAAGTTAGCCACTTCAGCATTCAAGGGAGTCAGGGGGCTCACTTGTTCCCTTGCCTGATGTTACAAAGGCTTTATCTAGAATTTTGTATTGGCTTTCATGGAAACAGTGACTTGGTAATCTGGCCTTCTGTGGCTGGTGAGCAGTTATTTGAGTGTATTCTTGACATCTCAGAAAAAAAAGCTTCCCCACGTGAAACTCCTGAAAACAATGAATGAGAATTAAATTTTTCTTCCTCAGAAATCACTCATATATGCGTCATTTTCAGCACTGTTTTATTCTACTTTCCCATTTACTTAAAGGAGGGCTATATTTTGGGTTTCAAACAACTTATATTAGATACATACAACTACAACTGAATGGAGCAAACATAGTTTTAATGGGACATTGCTCAGGGTATAGCGAAGCAAGTGTGACTTGGAAACAAGTCACTCTCCCTGCACATGGAAGGAGTTATTAAAATGGTAAACCATGACACTGCAGACAACAAATTGTCATAGCATGCCTTAGGCCAGTCTTGTACTATCTGAGCAAGAAAAGTACCTGATGACAGCACTCTGGAAGGTGTCTTTTGCAAGGAGTGCTGACCTGATAGTGCACTCATTAACTCAGAAAACTCCATAGTGTGAATGTTGACAGGTAGGATTTTAACTACAGGTAAAACATGGTTTCTTCTGAAGGGTTACAATTCTTTGGGAAAATAATCATGAGGCATTGCTTGCAAGTCTGCTAGCATATTGATAGTGTTGGAGGGAGTTAAGTTGAATTAATGGGTAGCTGATATGAATTTGAGGAAAAAAGTCATCAGTTGCAAATCAACATTTTTGATGCTTTCTCTTCAAAACCTCTAACTAGTTCTAGTCACATCACAAGAACATGACAAATAATGTTATGTGAGAAAACAGTTAAATGAGAGAAAAAGAGACCAAAACCAACTGGCTCTGGTAACCTAGAGACCCTGCACAAAGCAATGTCCTCCCCACACTGCTATTCCTGCCATGGTTATAGGCTCTACAGTGCTGCCTGCATCACAGATGCTTTTCTTGTTTGGGGTTCCCTACAGCTTGGCAGTAGAGAATGAAGGAAACATCTGTTTTCTATTTTTAAAAGATTGAAACAGGAATAGAAACAATTTCTCCCTGTGACAGTTCAGCCACTTTCCTGATGCCAGTTTTAATTAGCCAACAAACAGAATATCATTAGAAACATATAGCTGTTCCTCATAGCCTGATGAGAAACAGCAGTGGTTCCAATCCAGCAACATTCAAACATCACTAGATGGATGCCAAAATGTTAGGGGACTGGCTTAAAGTTATAAGTTTCCATTTTCATTTTCCATCTCATCTTGGAGGTTCATTTCCTCAAAAGGAATCTCATGTTTGCTTCAGGGATTCAATATGAAATGCCTAACATTCACAGCAGACATCCTCCCTTCCATTTTACCAAGGGTCTTTGTCAACATCTCCTCTTATCCTCCTGAGCGCTCTGTTACACTTTTACCTCAAGAGGCACGTTGCAGTTCATTATCTGCAAACAGTTCATTGCTGGGCGCTCATCAACCACCTCCTGCCTGAACAACACACTGCCTTTACCCCAGTCTCCTCCTTGGACCTTGCTTTTGTTCATTGTCTCTTGCAGATGAGGTCTGTTGTGCCACGCTATCTCTGTGCCTGGGAACACTGGCAAAACCACTGTCTTTGTTGACACTCTAAGTGATGGATGCTCTTTTTTTCTGGATTCCTGTTCCTTTTTTTTTGCATCTGCCTTCTCCAATTCAGGACATTGCATCACTTCAACCATCCTACTCTCTCCTCTGTGCTAGCAGGAGATGGGACTGAGGTCCTAGCTGCTGAGCCTCCCAGCAGCACTCTCTGCAATCTAGGTAGCTCATCAAGTGGGGAAAAGGCTTCCTCTGCACTTCCTCTGTGGGCTGACTTCAGCCCACACCTTTCCCTCACATCCAGGATTTAGTTTAAGAAGAACTACTGGCCTCAGAAGTCATGCTTCTGTGTTCCTGGACACAGTCTTATACTGCTATTTTCCATCCCCTTCTGAACACCAGCTCTTAGGATGCAAAGATAGAGGTCTTTTCAGTCCTCAGGAGCTTTTTTTCCATGTTCCCTGCCTACATGTGGCTTTGAAAAGAGAAAAATGTGGAATCAAGACAAATGTTGGTAGGCATGGGAATCAGACCACACAAAAAAACCCCTAAAAGGTCTGAGGTCTCTACAGAAGTCTGCTGTACACAGACTACTTATTTCACCTGTGTGGACACAAGCATTTAGCCTGAATGTATTATCTACCTAGTACTATGATGTGCTTAAAAATGCAACTAAGTAAGTATATGGCTCAAATCAGGATCTTCTACACTGCCAGACTCCTACGTCAGGACAGCAAAATCAACCATGACCTTCTGGCAATAGGTAGTTGCCATTTTCATCACTGATGTGATGACAGGTAAGCAGAGGCATGAAAATCTCCTAGTGATTTCATCAGTCTCACCTGTACCACGGGCAAGGCATTATCTCTGTTACTGCTGTGAAGGCCTCAAGAAGGCCCCTGTGTGTGATCTGTAGCACTGTCCCAAAGAAGAGTGAGATGCAGGGCAGCTCTGCTCCTTTGCAGCTAGCGACCTGCAGCTGATTGCATTTTAGTCCTCTGAGCAGACAGCTTGCATGTCTGAGTACACACTAGGAATGGGATGCCAAGAAACAACAAGGACATTTACCAGTGTTATTTCACTTCTTTGTGGCATCCCCAGATAATTCTGCATGACTACTATTCTCATTTGTACTTTTCACTTGCATGTGCTGAATCTAAGTGCTAACCATCCCTCCTCTTGGGCTAGGAACTCTTCGAGTGCTTGGGTGGACAGAATGTAGAAAACAGAAACAGAGACAAACAATCCTAAGTAAGACATACATGTAATTTTACTGTGGTGGCCAAGAGCCTTTAGACCTTTCCACCAACTTCGACTTCAATAACTTTCCACGTTGCAATGTTGGCAAATGTGCACATTCGCATCTGCTATTTCAGAAAATGCAGAAAATCTACAGTGCTACACAGCACTAAGAAATATAGGTGTAAGTATGCCATGTTCATCTCCCACCTTCATTTGCCTCCCATATTCAATATAAAGAGCACCAGTGGCTGGGATGGTAAATGCATCCCAAATATTACTGATTACTGAAGTCAAATACTTTCTGTTATGAGTATTCCTACTCATTTTAATTGTTCATTGACTAGCATAGATGTGAACAGCAGTTTGGCCTTTTAACGCTGGGTAATTCACAACAGGCCTTTTTGTATCTTACGGAGTGGACCACCCATACATACGACATTTTGTAGTCTCTATTTTGGGAGACTTTTGCATTCCTCCTGTTAGCCCATGTATTCTAAAATATTCTAGACAAAAGTTATCAATAATTTCTGGTGAGATTTCATACAAATGCATTGTGGTCTTTTTGCATTGGTTTTCCCATTTTAAATCAAAATATACCATGGAAAGAACACAGTGCCACTAGTAACACATATTAGTTAAATGCACTGAAAACTTACACCAAACGATGTATTAATGTTAGAGCGATCATGGTGTAGCTAAAGATCTTCTACATGTCTGTGGAAACCTCTTTTGGGGCGAAAAAAAGTTTTCACTAAGTGAGGCACACATAAGGCTGCCATAACATGGGCCAGGAAAATATTAACTTTCCAGAATAATAATTAGGGCAAAGGGGTAATGATATTTCTTTGAGAAACTGCTATTTCAGAAATCACTCTTGGAAACAACTAAGCAACTGAGTTCAGCAGGCCAGCTCTACGCAGTGTTTGATTACATGCTTAAGTATTTGGATGTTCATACTTAGATGGCATTGTAACTAAAAAATCAGAGTGACACCATTGTAACCCCAGTTGCAATATAATAACAGCGAACTGTTGAGATTTCATCTCCCCTAAAAAGAGTAACTTACTATTTTTAGAAAAGAAACCTTTCCTATAACCCAAATTTACCTTGTCAGAAATCACTCATGAACCTAGTAAAATTAAAATCCCTTACAGTCTTTCTCAGAAGAAAGCAGTAGCAATCCAGGAGCCAGACAAAACTGTTATTATGGTTAAAGTAATTGCCAACAACCTGATGGGTGACAAGAGATTTCTTCTTCTTCAGAGCTGGGAAGCAGCAGGCTGTGAGCATGCTCAATGCCACACGTAGCTGAACTGGAGATTTCTTTGTGAAAGCTGCTACTAAAGTGTCCAGATCGTAAGTACCGCTCAATGGCCATAAACATATTATTGTACTTCTCTTAACCTTACTGACTTCCGACTGTCAGCAATATTATTTCTGCTCCATTTTGTTCCTCTGTTAGGAATCCAAGGTAAGACTGCTTCTTTCTTAATTCTTTGTAAACCTGATTGCTCTTTGGGACACAGTAAGGAATCTTCATTTACAGTAAGGAATTAACAAGGAATTTCATCTACAGTAAAGAATCATTAAGGAATTTTCATTTATACGATTTTGAAAAACATATTTTTAGGAAAAAAAAATGTTTACAGGACATGAGGATTTTGTAAAATGACAGAATTTTCCAATCGGGTTACTCTAAATTTTCATGAAATGAAATTAATCGAATGTAAGACTAAAGGATAAACTGATGCCTTTTTTAAAAAGTACTTAACGTAATAAAACATTGTTGTAAACAGTAAGCTTCACACTAGTGTCATAACACATTTTCTATGTATTTGATGAAAAAAAAAGTATTCAACTCAGCAACTGATTTTTCATAAATATTTCTCTATTGCAATAAAAATTGTGGTAATTTGGCCAAGAAAATCCTTTCAGTATCAGCACATTAAAATCAGAATTATACATTTGATAGAGCACTTTGAATCTCAGAAATGATTACCTAAAAGATTGCTTCTATGAGAAAAGTTCTTTCCCACAGAAACACTGTATATAACAAGTAGAAGCTACAGTATGTCATTTATACAAATTTTCCAAAATTGAGACTTTACAGTTCCTGCACAATTTCTTTTTTAATAATGGTTTTCTTATGCTTAGTAATTCCTGAAGCATTATAGAAAAGTGAATAAATGGGTTTCACTGTAATTATCTCATGAATGTAATTTCTCAGCTTGTGAAAAGTTGTTTAATGAAATAGCATTTTTTTCTAATAATGCATAAAGGGCAGGTTATAGTGTAATCAAAATAAGAAACTGAAACAGAAAATATATTGCTGCAAAGAAAATAAATTTTTAGAATTGCCAGCCTGTTAGAGACAGAAAATAAGTATTAGAGAATATATTATTTGTTCTATAGACACCCTGTTACAAAGGAGTCGAACATGCAGGATTTCAATGTATTGAATTTTACTAAATGATCTATTTAAAAATAACTATTTTTAAATCACTATGATTTGTTATCACTGAAGGGAATGTTACTCATATAAAGTTTTTATTTTAACATAAACTTTATTTTATTATGTCTCCAACATTTGGTTTAAGACAATGTGGTTAATAAAAACTGTATAATGACTCATCTTTTCATTACACGGATTAATGTATTGCTTTCATTGTCACAAATTTGATTAGCAGAAACAAAAGTTGGGAACAGTTTATTACCAAAGCAACCCTTACTGTGTTTCCTATTTGCACACCATTAAATGTATCTTTGTTTATTTTGAACCATTAAAAAAAAATATAAATATCCACCGTACCATACTTTCATATTGTTTTTTCCATATGCTCCCCATTAATAGTAGACAATAAGGCTTGAATCAATTTTGCCATAAATTATCTTGGTTTAACAGCAAACTCTTTGTTCCCTTTAGCCAAACCAGGTTAGTTCACGCTACTCCTGAGAGGGATTGAACCCAAGATGACTGGGCCCTCCATCATAAACAGGTTCCAGCTCAAAAGCCTTAGATAACCACAAGTACAAGCAAAAGTCATGGGTAAGGAGATGTGGCTCAGAGAGATTTTTCCTGTGTGGGCAAGTCCTCACAGCCGTCACAAAACTGCATTCCAAGCAGTACAGAAATATGAAGAGAATGTCTGATCAGCTCCTGTCTTGCCCTCTCCTCTTAAATGTGTCTACAAATGTACATGTTCAGTCTAGCAGCTTCAGGAAAGTCACAGGACACAGTTACATCTGGGAAACCCACATCTGCAGCATGTTTCCAGTGATAACATCTGTAATGTAAAATGGGTACTGATTACAGGCTCTTTAAGCTTCACTAGGTATGTACTCAACAATTCCTAGAACAGATATATAAGTCCACTCCAAAAGAGTAGAAAACATCACTTGATTATAAATACTGTTGATATCTGAATGGCTGGTTAACCTTCAAAAACTGCCCTTAGTATTTAGTGTGAATAAACTGATGCTGTATAAAAAGATGGTATTTTACTGCCCTCTAACGGCTGGCGATAAACAGCTACCTTTTTTCGTATTTTTTCCCCAAAAAGCTCTCTCCAACAGGCCACTATGATACGAAGTCTTCCAGCCATAAGAATATCTCACACAATTATCCTCACATGACAAGACCTATGGAAAGTAATTATACAGCATCCTGGGCATGTTGGAGAAACAAAACTGGCATGCTATTGAGTGGAGAAAAGGTTACTCAAACCAGAGCTGTAACTTTGTAATTGATGCTAGTTAGCCAAACTGTATCTAAAACATCAGTGACTGAAATTTCAACACTTGAATAAACCTTATCAGTCTAAATTGATAAGGCCAGGAAGATCTTCCAATGTAGCTGAAAAAACAGGTGTCTTTAACAGCGATTTCAGACTTTTTAAATCACTGCTGAGAGATTCTGTGTGTGACAAATTTAAGGATAAAATATTTAAACTCAGATTTTTAAGCCTTTTGTTTTTATGATGAACTGCTGTTCACAGCAGCTATAGGACCTCTTCAGTGAGTAACTGCTTCTCAGTGTCAGGAAGGGGTTTACAGTCCAGACCTTAATAATAGTACCAATGCAGGCTACTGATTGGTTGAGTTGTTCAGTTCTAACAATAAAAAACCACAGCTATTATAAATGTGACAGTCAACCATATTTAAATGTCATACAACTACTGAGCATAAATTATACCGTGACTCACTTTTCAAACAGGGAAAAGAATAACCTGGTAAAGGAGCCGCTCATTTCAAAAGGAGAGTTCAGGGATGTTGAGCGCCGTGGATGAAGGGTCTGTCACCGCAGCAAATGCAGGAATGCTAAAGCAAGCACATTTTAGATTAATGTGAAAACCTGCTGATTAGTGCCATTTTTTGTAGATTTTATAAATTTCACAAACAGACAGTATCCAATTTGCATTGTTGCTTTATTCCTGCTCAGTGTTCAGGCCATTACATGGATGTTTCATGTGGACAAGCCACAGCATTTTCAAAATTTTGTGACAACAGTTCTCGCAGTTCATCAAACATCTCTTCAACCTGTAGTTTGAATTTATCAAGTAGGGGGTTTTTTTCAGGGAAAATTTGATATAAAACCAAGTCTTTTTCTTCCCAGCTAGAAAAAAACATATTGGTGGAAAAGAATGATTATGAAAACTTAGATCTGTGCACAAGTAAATAATTTTGTGTATGTTTTAGTGTGTGTCTTCATTGAAACAGGATCCAGAAATGTAAAGATTTCTCTTTCCATTTTTCAAAAATTTTTACTAATTCTAAGTGTTTGTGATTCATTTGACTTACTTGGTTGTTTTCTTTCTTTTCATCTCTTCCTTCTTAAGTGATATGTGAACTTAACAAGAGCTGTGCTCCCACTGAGCTCTCAGTCAATAATATTTCACTGATTTTGAAGCTAAGTAAAGCCAACTGGCCTGTCTGCTCTCACAGTGACCTGGGAGCAGTAATAATAGGATCAAAAAAATATATTCTGTTATTATCTGAAATGTGAAATGTTATTATCTGAAATTTCGTGTGTTACAACAGCTCCAAGCAGTATTGATTCAACAAGGGGCTTTCACTAAACTAATTTTAAGCAGTGCTGAAATCTCTGGATCTGCCTTACTGCAAAGGAGAGCTTTTGCATAACTTGGACATTTGCAGAGAATGTCTCAGTTTTTCTGCTTTAAACAAAATTGTTCTTTCAACTGCAGTCACTGAAAGAGACAACATTCCTTGCTTGCACTACCAAGTTTGCAATCAATTTATAGATTTGTTTCATTAAAGCACATTGAATAACACTTGACATGTTTGAGAGCTGTGCACATGTTGTGTGAACCTAGCTGATCCTCAATAACACATGATATGGTTTGGTCAATTTTTGCCACTCAGAAATTTATGGTGAGAAATAGGGTAAATTTAGTAGTAAGTAGAGAAGGAGCAACTCCATCAGAGGCAGAAATGTGAAGACTGAATTTTATCACACGGTGAATAAAGAACTGCTTTTATGGCATTATTGCTTTGAAAGAGAAGCTTCCACTTTTATCTGTATCTATTCATCAGCCAAAGTGCTGTCCATGTGGTAGTAGATCATGAGTCTTATGGACCTGCTCCACATAATTCTGCAGACATTGATGAGAATGGATGTGGATATCCAGCAGATGACACCATTGTTTGTGTGTCAGCATTACTGGAAAGTGTGTCAGGAACAACTGCAGCCATCAGAGCAGTAAATGCACTATGCTTGATAAAAGAGGATATTAAGACAAGTTAAAATGAATTTAAAGACTCAAAGAGAAAAATAAAAGAGCAAGCCCTTTCTGTTTGGATAATAGCTGGTTTCTTGCCTGCAAGGGCAATTAACTGAATGCTGAGAGCGAAGAGAGACTTAGGATTCATTTTCAGCTCTGCTACCCCATATGCATTCTGTTGTAGCTTTGCTTCTCTGGAGAGGTCATGGACACGCTCAGTTCTTTAAAAGGGACTGTCAGGCCATACTGAACATATACATGTACTTTGAAAAAAATGCTTTTTCTGTCCCAGAATGAATACAGAAAGAAAGCTTTTTCCAGTCCAACCTTTGTGCAATACCTCATACATGAAAAAATGAGTTAGAACTAAAAATACTGGCACTACCATAAGGTTTTTGATGAAAAGAGCAAACTATCAGAGTCTAATTGTAACATTATTCAAAATATTGATATACAAACATCTATAGTTTAACCAGTCTAAAGTACTTATTTTTATCCATATAGTGGATCCCAACAAAAGCCTTCAGAAAAGATAGGCTAAATCTCTTCATCCATCTTTTAAGTTTTGTAGCAAAAGAATATTAGAGGTATCTCACTTAAAAGGCAAGGCCTGTCTTGACAAGATTCCAAAAATTAATTGAATTTGGATCTGAAGCCTGAGTTTGGAATCAACTATGTATTTAATCTCTTATCATTGTGTCACAACCTCAATTCTTTGCATCATACAAAAAGCAGTATTATTAGGACAGTGTTAATTATGTAAGACTAAAACATACTCAGTTTTTAAAGATTACCATTTAGCTGAATTTCTGCTCTTTCCATCCTTGCTGATACTATATAGCCCCTAATTATCCATCAGCCTCATAGGAATTGGATTACTTCACTTTGTTTCTGTCATTCTTCCCTATAATTTTATCCCATATGTTTCATTTTAATCTTGTATATAGTCCCATAGGAGTCTCATGTCTACAGTCAGCATGTCTGCCTTTGCAAGGTGGGTCCATAGACCCTTCTACCAATTCAGCTAAGATTATAATCAAATTTGCTTTGTCAAATTTGAACTTCGCTTTTCAAAGACACTGCTAATGAGTAAAACCAGATCCAGCTCTGTATGATATAAAGAACTTTCCTGTTTTGTTTGGTTTGCTTTTTTTGCAGTTGTGCCATTCTTTCATTAGTTTTTCTTGGCCATAAAAACTCCTGTAAACTTTGTGAAAGGGGAAAAAGTGTTCTTGCAAATGGACATATGCTGCATACCTGTAATGAAACAATAGAGCAGATTTCCTGCAAATGTCCTGCAGAAAACCATTGGTTTGTGATGTGTGCCAGTAGAGGAAATAAAAACTATTCTCTTGCTTTGAACTTCTTGTCTAAATGAGTGATTTACAAGACCATAAATCTAATCACATTATTGCAAAAAAAAATCCCAAAAGAAAAGCCCTAAATCTGTGACCAGCTTTGCAAATTTGTACCAAGCTTTGACTTGCCAATTGCTCAAAGATTTTACTGTAATTTTGTGTAATAAGTGTTCTTAGTTACTGTACCTCTCTGATGTGTAGGTGGACACTTCCCTGTTGCCCAGCTGCCTTCAGCATGGGAAGTAGCTTTCCACATGCTCCAGCTGGAAGTTCTCCCTTCACATAAGACTTCCATTTCCCCCAGCCAGGAGCACCCAAGTACCACTTCCCTTTTCATCCCCGGCCATGCTGCAGGGTTCTGCTACTTAACGCTCACACCTTCAAGGAGTCAGTCTACCAGGAAAGTGCACTGATAAGTTTCTTTCTTGTCAGCAATCTGTTCTGCAGATGATGGGAAAGAGAGAAGAAAAACAAACAGAAACTTGAAGCTGCCTCTTCTAAATTTCAGTGGTGGTGAGCCATTTGTAGCTCACACTGTAATGCAAGAGACAGAATTAAAATGACATACCATGCACTTTAAAGTGAAAAATGAAAATATTCTGTCACAAGCTGTGGTTGTAGTTTTATCAGGCTTTTCTAATTTGATACATACTCTGCTACAGAGGAAATGTCTTCCCATATTTTCTCAGAGTGCTGGCTGATGGAACACATTTCAGTTGGTGTTGTCTGACAAAAGGATTCTTTTCCATGAAGAAATCATATGATGTCCCTCCTGCGGGCATTTCTTTGTGATAGATAAATGACTGTGAGAATGGTGCAGATGAAGAGAACTGTGGTGAGTACTGCAACATCTGTAAGCATACAGAAACAAAATCCGGTTGTGGGATGTGCTCCTCCAGCTGATACACACTGAATCACTAATAGTCAGCAGATGATCCATAAGCCTGACATGTCTAGGATTCTCAATGTAATTGAATATTTTCTTTTCTTCAATGAATGAGGGAATTACACCATGTTGGTCAGCAAAGAAAAGTGTCAGGGTGTCTAAAGGCATGCCCCAGGCAAACTCCAGTGGTGAGATTCCTGTAGAATCCCTATTATATTATCTTCTGCTGTGGACAGTGGGTAATCACTGCATATCTGTGTGGGGAATCCTTCAAAGTGGGTGCACAAACTCCTGCACATAAATACTGGTACTTATGCTCAGCAAGGCTTTCTACCATTAGAAGTGAAGAATTCTTATTCTATGATGATTTCAAGTGTTGCAAGAGTCTTAGATATATACATATGCTTGTATATGTGCATAAGGACATACACACTTGGTGGTGATCACACTACCATTCCTCTCTGTCTTATTGATCTCCATGCCCACTCTCAATCCAAGAGACCCCTGAGGAAGTCAGATCAATGAGACCAATCTCCTTTTTTTGGCTAATAAATGATCCCTATTTTGGAGCATGATTCCCTCTACATCACATTTGACATCTGTGACTCTGAAGCATGTTGGGTCAGAAGATAATGTGTCAGCTCCACTGTCATCTCCTGCTTTGCATCCTGCCTGCCCACCTGTCTCTTAGTGAAGTTCTTACATCTCTTTCACTTCTTTTTCTTCTTTCTAGGTATTTCAAATCACCCTCCTGTTCTTCTTTCTGTTTTTCATTACCATCACACCTCAGCTACCATCTTTGGATGTGGTCATTTGTGTTTATGACTTTCTGCATTGCACCTTTCCTGTTTACCACTCACCTATGTACCGGTGCCATTACTAGCTCCAAAGTGCACTCTGGCGTACTAACACTGATTGCCCCAAAGACTGATATTTTCCATATGTAATAGACATTCCTACCTTCTGCCAATCTATTTAAAAAAAAAAAAAAGTCTAAGCTTTATAAATGTTAACTGATTTTCTCTCAAATCTCATATAATTTGTACAATTGCCTATACATTTAGCTGGTCCAGTAATGATCTGTTCTCATCGTTTTCCATGGGTTTGCCTGACATTTGAGATCACCAAACATGCTACTCATTTACTGAAACTGGTGTAAACTTTCTGGTGTTTACTGACTCACTTTCTAACTTTCAGTCTTGTCCTAGAACAGTTCCATTATCACGTGTAGATTTTCACTGTAAATAATTTGTAACTCTCCATGCTATACCATGTATGAGTTTCTCCACATACGAGTTTCTCCACCACATTAATCATTCTACTTTAGCATTCAGTTTTTATCAATACATCTTCTAATAATATTTTGCATCAACATTAGATTTCTCTCTCTTTCTCTCTCTCTGCCATGCTTATAGTCTGGTACACTTCTGATATTCAATTTATATGAAATTTCTTAATTTGGTCTTATAATTGCTACTCATATTCAGCAGAAAAGATGATAAAAACAATCCATTTGACAATTTACTTTTGGTTCCATCACATATAAGAAATCACATGTACCCCACAGACAAATTTGCATTAATGTTCTGGTTTTCATTAAAAGCTGATAGGCAATTTAAAGTACAGCTGACAAATGTTAACACTTTTCATAGGAGATAACAGTGGATACACAAGTATCTTTGATATGGGTCATGGAAAGCCTAATTATCTGGATTTATCAGAATTCTAACTTAATCCTAATGCCCTTATTAATATCCTTAAACTGTTTTACACTTCTAAAGCTTTTCATTGCATACATATATTTACTATAATTATAGAGATATCTGGAATTTTAGATGCGCTCACAGAACTCCTTTACTTTCCAAAGCTTTTTTGCATCCATACCAGAGCACAGCAGAGTAATGCAATGTGGAACTTACTTGTTAGTGCCAGGTTGCAACTTTATAAAGTTGCAGGAAAATGGTAACTACATTTCTGGAAACTTTATTTGTTTACGTCCCACTCAGGAAAAAAAGAAAAAAGAAAGGCTTCTCTATGAAACACCTTAAAAAAATTAAAAACTTTAAATGTTTTATGTTGATCCCTTCTAAAATATTTCTTCCTGCCTATAGATGAAGAGTCATAAACCTAAAAGCCTCAGCTCAAAGTATTACACCTCTGGGAGAGCTCTTCAGATGGACTGCCAAGCTGGGGTACCCAAAATGCCCTTCCCTTAAATCCCAGAAAGCAAGAACAGTGTCTTGGCAAGCAAGACACAAGTTTAGATGCTGTGTTCCCTCTGGTCTGCACTAAAATCAAACCATCCAGTTTCTCAGTGGAGTGTAGTGACTTAAACAAATATGCATTCTCCAGGGGAAACTGTTCCATCAGCAGTTTCATAAATGTTCTCATTTGTATGTATATATAAATTTATACGAACATCAAGTACATGTTGTGTTTCAGTTACCCTTCTTGTAGCTTATGGACAGTAAGATATTAACTTTGATTTATGTTTTACTTACATTTGCTTGCATTACATGTAAAGCACTGCACTCCCAGGAAGTGCAGCATCAGTTTTTTATAGCCTTTCTGATACGTGAACCTTACTAAGGTAATTTGGGGGTGTTGCATCTAGATGCCCAATCCCTTTCTAAAAAGAGGTCTCGGAATGACACTCCATCTGATCAGACATACTTGGTGGGTCATATGTACGACATTCAATCAAGAATTCCTTTTCCCAGGTCTCCACCAACACCCAGAATGTTGCAGCTGCATGGAAACAGAACTAAAACACACTGCTGTTAATTTAAAGTCTGTTCCACTTCTTCCAAGTAACGTAACCCTCCTGTAAGCAGAGCTCCCTTTGCTCTCCAGCATAAAGCTGGTTTACTACTACTGAGTATGGGTCCTCTGCATTCAGAGACTGCAGAAAGGGTTGACCCACTATAGATACTTACTAGGTGATTTACTAGTATGTAGTGAATGCTGTGAGCATTTTGCTGCAAGACCCACTTCAGAGTGGAATTCATTTGAAAAGATATATGTGTCAGCACTGTAAACCAGTCATCTAATACAGGTCATATAAACTGCACACAGAACATGTTTCCTTCTCTCTAAAGAGAGCTTGGGCTGTTAGCCAAGATGTGCATTTTGCACTGTAGATGTTTACAGTTAGGTGAGTTGAATGCTATTCAGGTTAGTCATTCCTATTGATCAGCCTGTCAGCCCCAGGCCCCTCACTAAAGATCACTGGTTGTGCAGCCAGCATTGGGGTACTGAGCATCCAAAAATATTGCTGAAGATACTGAAGCAGGAATTTCAGGATTATTGATTCTTAATGATGACTGACAGCTCACTATTTCATTTTGCCAGCTCCAATCCTACAGGTTTTCAAAATCTATATATGGCTAAATACTTGTTAATAGGAGAAATTCTCAAAGATCTGTCTGAATCACCGAAGGAAAATATTTTTAAAAGGCCAGTCTTAAAACTCGGCAATGAATTTTGCTGGTCTTCAGCTAGCTTGTTCAAGCAGTCAAGTGCATTTACTTTCCAAAAAGACCAGAAGGAGGCCTGCCTTCTCGCAGCTAATCCCAGAAAGGCACTTGAGATTCAGCTCAGGTTTGAAACAATAAGGACAGATGACAAAGAAGCTGAGGTTACCCAGGCTTCACAGGCAAGGTAATGCACCCAACATACTGAACCCGGTATAATGTAATGGAATGTGCCCAAAGTCCTTTCCAGGCTCTGACCCTGTGTCAGCTGCATCCAGATTTTGATTTTTGACAGTTGCAACACTGACCAGTTAAGACCTAATTTAAATACCAGTTACCAATTACTTTTAGGTCACACAGACAACCAGACCCTTTCTCTTCCAGATGAAGTTTTCAGCAAGTGTACAAAGGTGAAGAAAATGTATCTTGACAGTTTATTAAATTATTACATGAGTCCTGGAGTATACAGAATGAACAAAATCAGTATACATTCACCTGTGTGATCACTTTTTTAACACTATAGCATGGCATTTGCCTTTGAAATTCATGTTTTGATCATGTTGGTCTTCCAGTGTAGCCAGATGTGCACAGATGCAGGCAGTTTTGTATGCAATACAGAGAGATCTAGTCTTTCTCCCTGCCACAGAAAAATAAGTAAGCAGAAAATAAGTCTGTCTAATAAGAAATACTACCATTTTGTCATTAAACTGCACCTTACTGTTTTGAAAGATTAAATAAAGCATTTTTTAAATTTTTTCCCTCTTTTTTTTCTTTTTTGATGCTAAGCTACCATGGAAACTAATTGCAAAATTATGCAAATAGCTGTACACATGGCAAGTTCTCCTGTGTAGTCAATCCTCTCACAGACCACTAGTACATTTTTTTTTCAAGATGGGTGCTGTCTTCCATGTTCTTTATATAGCAGGATGGCCTTTTTACTGGAGTTTGACTTGAAGAGCTTCCTCCAAGTTCCTGTAGGAACTAGTCTGACATTCATTGAGTTATGAAGAAGGCAGGCATTCATATATTTCACATTGTTAGGTAGAATGACTTGTGTCCTTTTTAAATATGGCTGTTGTTAATAACAAAAAAATCCATCAGCCCTATACCTCAGATAAAGTCTTACAGAATTAAGGCATACATACAAAGCCAGCAGGTATGAAGTCTACATAAGAAAATAGGGACCGCTCCAAGCGTAAGAATTCATATAACAGACTTAAGATAAATCCTTATAGTACCCCTTAGTACGCAGTATTTGGGTTCAGCTCTTGCTTCTGACTGGATGGTGTATGTCTTTTATTCCACAGTTCCTAATGACAGCTCAGACTGCCTTCCATCCAAAAGCGGTTAGCAGCCTGCAAGAACAAGTCATGTGAAAGGACTGTATCATTTGAAGAGTAGGCAGAGTGCTAGAACTGATTTTATATAAACAAAATATACATGCCACTAATTTTCAGCTGAGTCGCATCAGCAGGTGCAATGTATGTTAGTGTAAGTGTGCCAAGAAGGATTGCTAGCAATGGTTCACATTTAATAAAATACAAAATAATATATCTGTAGCCTGGAACAGTAATGCCTTTTCTCCCCAGCCTCCAGTGCTTTCCATTTTGTATCTTATTTTTTATACCCTGTGATCTCCTATTCCAAAAGCATAATCAAGAAATGGGACATGACACACCCTGGAGACAGGCACATACAGAATAGTCTCAAAGAAGTCATTAGAGAGTTCCATTCTGGTGGAAAATATTGAATCTGACTTCAGTGGTGTTACGCCAGGCATTAATTTAGTAGTGTGCTTAAAATGGCAGAAAAGGATAAACATGGGATTATAAAACATTTGCATTTCTAAGAAGTTAACGAATTATGATTATCCTGGCTTTCTTACCTTACCTGTACCAGATTTCTACAACACAATTGTGTTCAGACAATATCAAGGAGAGCATTCTTTGGACTATGCAAACTTCAGAAATTGTGAGTACGTTATTGCCCTATTTTGCCTTTTTAAATAACTGATTGCCTCTTGGGTATCACAGAGCAACCAGCCTTCCACAATATGGGAAATAGCATCTAAACGTCAGCCCTTCAGAGTCTCATCCAACTAGTATTTCGCATATTCCAGTAACTCAAGAAAGAAGTGCACACTTCATGAATTTTAACTCCTGCTGTGACTCTAATTGCACGCTGGGGCAAAGACAAATTGCTGAACTTCTTTTTGTATCATTATCCACCCATTATAAATTTAATTTCCTATATGTACCTGACACTGCCTCATTAGTTGATGTTCACAAACCATATTGGCTACATTTTTCAAATGTCAGCATTACTTAGGCACCCAGGTACCCCTATCAGTTCCAACAGGTGATACAAGCTCAGTGCCTTTGAAAATCAGGCTAATCTTTCTGGTTCCTTATCAAGTTTTGAATAACAAGCTACAGCTATTGACATTTTGATAGATTAGTATATATAAATGCAAAGCAATTTCAGTATGTCTACCTTGGTCTAAAAAGCATATGTGTAAGACCGAGTCAAAAGTCATCCGTTGTATCATAGCAAAACAGATCCACCCCAGTGCAGTGCAAAACTATTCATATAAGCACATTTTTAATGCTTTACCCAGCATCATTCCAACTACAAAATATTAGAAAACATGAAGTCAAATGCTACTGCCCTTGCAGTAACAGTCAGCCTTTTATGGATAGAAACAAAATACTTTCAGTCAGCATTTTAAAATCAAATATTGCTGGTCATAGTTCTTTATCTTTCTGGTTGCTCTCATCAATTGACTGAAAGATTTCTGGTTCCTCCCTTTGGAAGTAGTCTATCAGTTTTTAGATAGTGTTATTTTAGTTCCTGTGTTATATGTTTTTGTCACAGGTATCTCAGTCATAACTGTCTTACTAGTTTGAAACTTGGGATACTCAGAGATCTGCACAAATTGAAATGACTGTGAGTACCCATTTTCTCCCTGTCTGGAAAAGTACCATTCATCACTGGCAGTGCATGTGTTTATGGCATTGATCTAAAAAGAAAGGAACAAAGCAGTAAAGCTATGTTTGCAAATTATATTCTGCACAAAAAAATTTGGAATGACTACTGAAACTTGCAACCCCTTATCACACAAGTTATGTTTCAATTTCTGGAGATAATATCTAGGTCTAGTTATTTTGGATTTGCAGAGGTAAAGCTCTCTCATGATCCCTCATGATTTGCTCATCTCTGCCATTTTTACATTGTTTCTTTAGAAGGATTGGCAATGTAGTAAACTATTATTTCTTTCCAGAATTCTAGATTACAACCCAATAACTGCTGAGCCCAGCAGTTATTTACTGGGCTAGTGTCTTTGATTTTTTGGTAAGTATTGCTCTTGCACATTTTCATATTGGTATTGTTCAATATCCAAGTAGCTTTCCTTTTTATCTTTCTTGTTTTTCCTCCAAGTTCTCTTTCTTAAAGACTTGCAAAAATCTTCATGAAGGAATCACACTTGTCACACTAGATCCAAATTTGGATTTGGATTTCTCATAGGCATCTTCCATGCTAGGACTATCTTTACTATGTCTCTGTTAAAACTATAGCAGATTCCCGAAGTTGTAAAACTGTTTAGAATCATATCTCTCTTCTCAGAACGCCTACAGGATACTCACAATCTAAACTGGAAATTATTGGATGCAACCAGCAGAAACCTAGCATCTCCTTTTAGAAAACTGAAACAGTGTTTAGGTACTTGAACAATTTCCCAGGGAGATATCACTGTGATGATTATAACAGAAAATTCCATATAAGGCAGAGCTTACAGTATGTGGGAAGGAGATGTGAAGTCCTATAAGCATTTTCCATTACCCTCACCAAGTAAACCAGCACCTGAAAAGTATAATCTTCGTTTCTTAGAAAAGACAGCAGCTGTTTTTAATAGTATCCAGGGAAATAAATTACTTGGTTTTGCTCACAGAAAATTTTTTGCTACTAGTCCCTTGGCTCAGGGCAGAGAAGATGAAAAACTTTGTGTCTTTAATGATCCCTTGACTCAACTGCTTCTTTCAGCCAAGCTCATGGTAGGCAGCTCCTGGCATCAGAGCTGGCACCAGTAGCCTTTGGACCAAGCTCCACAGAGTGAGCGCTGAAGCAATGGATGGAGCAGGGGCTGAAATAGCTTTCCACCCTTACCAGCTCCCATGGGAAAGAGTGAGGAAGGTCACGGCATGTGTGGAAAACCTACAGTAACTGTACTGAGAATGTAAATTATTTAATAGACACAGTTTTTTCTGAGTTGTTCAATTTAGCGTGTTTCTCAGTCATTCAATGGATCCATTCCCTATAAATAAAATACATTAATAAGGTAGTATCAGAAGCGACTATTTGTGCTATGTTTTGCTACTGGTAACTTAACAAATCTCTTTTCTTGTGCAGTTCCTGTAAAATTTAAATTTACTTTAAATTTCAAAGCAATGTAAATCTAATCTTGGATTCTTCTCTCAAAAGTTTACATTTGCATATCTTTCTTACACTTACATATTGTGTTATGAAGTACGATAAAACATCTTGTCTTCTAACCATGTTTTAATTTATGAAGATCAATGATTAACAATTCACTTGAGACTGTTCCCAAAAAGATCTGGACTCAAATGCCTCTTATTAACTGGATGTAAGTAAATTATGCAAAAGTTTCATTTGATAATTGAATACATCTTTTCTGTGAAGACAAAAATTCATCATTTGTTTATTCTGTTAGACCAAGCCACTTTTAAAGGTGTGACAGTCTGAAAAAAGTATAATCTTGCCAAAGTTGAACCTCACAGTGTTTCAAGGACTGTCTAAAAAATACCACAGTCCTCTGCCAACATCAGTCTTTAGAGCTGCTCCTTGTTCTCATGACTCTCATAAGTTTAGCAAAATTCTGTCTTTCACTTTAGTTTCCCAATGAAAATGAAATTGATTATTGTGAATGCGTGCTTATCTTGTTACTTAGAATATATAGATATGTGTTGCAATTAAATGTAAAATCTCCACCTTGTGGTCTCTATTTATTCTGGTAAACAGATTACACATAAGAAATGCCAATGTATTAGCATTTTATTGCTGAAATGGCTGGTGAGCTGGGCCGTAAATAGAGACAAAATTACAACAAAGGAAAGGGTATAATTTGCTTTATTTGAAATCTACATTAATATTCAAAACAGGGTAATAAATTTGGGCTAATTTTGTAAGAAATAAATAAAGGAAGGTCAAAAGAAAGAAGACTAGCCCAGAGCTTAAATTCCCTCCTGGAAAACTATTACACAACACATGAATAAAACCACTTTCCTTCCTTTAATAAGGGATTTTTGAAGGCAGTCATATTAAGGCCTTAACTAATACCACCTGCCTGGAATGTGATGTGCTCACTGTATTGTATGCAAAAAAAGTATGAAAATAAGGCAACAAAACCCTTTTGAATATGCGTGAGACTCAGTCCTTGACACAGGATTTCTCTCAATGTATAAAGCCTCATTAGGACAGTTGTGCTATTGTCAAGGAGGTATTCTTTACAATTAATTGAATTATTGTATGCGCAGTCACATGGCACATTTTGACAATTGTCACGATCACTTGTTTCAACAAAGAGAATAAGAAACAGGCATACTGTATTATTTCCGCCTTGTGATCAGATCATGAGCACCAGGGTGCTTTTTAAACTCCACTAAATCCTGGGACTTCCAATCTGATCACGAAGCAGAAATGCCCGTATCTCAACCTGCAGATATTTTTTCCTGTTGATTTCATTCCTCCTTCAGACTGGGTTTTCCCTTTGCAGGAAACCTGAGCAAAATATTTTGTTGCTGTTAAAATTAAATATATTCGTTTAAAGTAATAACTCACATTTGTAATTTTTTTATATTCAGCTATATCTGCTAAAATACACAGGACAATAAAAGCAGAATCTGAAAGACAGTCATGTTCATGAAGAAAAAATTCAACAGGTTAAGAAATATAAAGTGCCCCTTGGTGTTATACGTGTGGTGTCTTACCAGTGAGGAAGAGGAACTCCCTGCAGTGGGACTGTATCAATCACAGTGAGAGCAAGAGCAAAAAAAGCTAAATTTGAACACGTAAAATTTCTGACTGGATAGCAAATGCCAGAGCCTTTAATCAGGTAAAATTCTATATTTCTCTTTTACTTTGTAATTTCCTTGGTTTTAATTAAAACTAAGGAAAGTTTTGCTTAACTAAGTCTTGTGTAGGTTTCTTTTGCAATGACTACAAAACACACCTTATTATGGCTTGGAAAAAATAACCAGGGTCCTTTGTAACTTCTAACACAACTAGAAAAATAAAAAAACAAGTAGTCGTACTGAAACATGAAATTAGCACTCCATATTAAATTGAACCATTAAGTACTTATTCTAATATATATTTCACTTTGCAGGTTTCTTCATGGAAATACCTTTTCCTCATTAAAAGATTTGGGGGAATTGTGAGCTTTCTAAAATCTATTTTTAACTTCTAGAGTGTGAGCTATTACATGCCTGCAATCTGTGAGTGTACTGCACCCTTCCTGCCGAAGGTGAGGCAGGAGGCCATGCAGAGTCAAAGGCTGAAGGACAGAAAGATACCTGGCAAGAGGGAGCTGGAGGTATGGCTTAGGGCAGCATCACAGGGAGGGGGGGAACTTATTCCAAGATTTTCCAGGTTTTACAACAGACACAGTTGTATGGGCTGAAAAACAAGGTCTCCCTCTGTTTCGGTGATGGTCAGGCTCCCTCCCTTCTGAGCATACCAGTGCCCAGCTTCACCTGGGTTCTCTGGAGCCAATAGTACATTTTTCAGGTGCTTTGGCTCACCCATCCTGTACAGTCTATAGAAAGATAGCTAGGGCAGTATCTCTGTGCTTTGTGGGTGAACCAGCCTCTCCCAGTAGCTGTCTGGGGAGCTTAGGCACCTGCTTTAAGATTTGAGACTGCCACTTACCCTGGGAAGAAGCCTGTATGCATTAGGCTCATCTGCATATAAAGTAGTCACACTGCATCTGCGTTTTGGTTGCCTCATTATCTGGCATGACATGTTTAGGCAGAAACACAGAACAGACGCAGAAGGTGTAGAAGCAGAAAAGAGAAGGGAAAGGTTGAAGGAGAAGGGGAGCTGTCAGTGACTGGAGTGACACGAGTGATTGAAACAGGATGCTACTGGCTGTGGAAGGAGAGTGGTAACTGATGCTATTTGTTAAAGACACTGATTTGCTGGCATGGTGAAAACTCATTCACTAATACTGATCTTCAGCATTGAATTTACTGTGGGATTTTTTTAAATTTTTTTTCTTTGTTTTTCCATGTTCTACTTATATTAAATGTGAAAGCTCCACATCTATGTAATTATGCTTTGATTCATCTCACCTCTCAGCAATGATTAAGTTCATAAATTATAGAGAGACCCTCAGGCAACTAGGTTCCCAAATTAGATACCTCAGCTGAATTAGTTATGATGAATCAGACCTAAAATGATCCATGTTTAGCAATCACCAAACATCAGTGCCTGTACTGACTGGCTTCGAAATGACTTATGGATACAAGAGCAAGGAAGTATTGGGTGAACAGAAGTAATGATAAAAGATAATTTTGCTGCTATTAAAATTTTAAGTAAGATAGTATGCTTCCTCACCTATAAAAAGGAGAAAATCTGAGTCTTAAAGTTTGTATTGAAAGGGATGGGTGGAACACTAAGGATGAACCTGATCACTTGTTCTCTGTTCCTCCAAGGGATCTGTACAGCAACATGATTACAAAATTACCATGTTATATTTTTATAGAGCTGAAGTATTTACAAAAGCTGGAAGTTATAAATGAAAATTCCCAACTGAATTTAAAAATGTAATAATTTAGCTTGTCTTTTTCCTGAAATAAAATGAGAAATAGTTTATCTTTCTTTTAGCAATCTGTCTTTCAATCCACTTTCTCACGTCTCTGAGGATTGCTCTGAAAGTCACTGTAAGCAGCTTCAGTCACTCAAAGTAAAAGCTGAAATATTTTACTCACATAGTACACTAAATAATATCTTTTCTTTCCAGGAGAAATATTGATCAGTTGCAAAAAGCATGTGAAGTATTGATTGCCGTTCTAGCAGATGCTGAATGTACTTCAAATTTCTATTCCTACAGGAGTGCTCAACACCCTAAGGTAGCAGGCCAAAGTACAGGAATGACAGCCATACAGTTTGCTCAGTTTTACTGCTATTCACAAATGAAAAGCCTAGGAGCAATCAAAACACATAAATTAACAACAAATTACACAATGAGCACAGCTAGGGCAACTGGGCAGATAAGGACATAAATAAATGGTAACAAGTATTTTAGAACTTCTATAAAGTCTCCTTTGGGGTGGTTCATAAAATACTCACTTCACAGGGCTGGTGATTCAGCCACATTTTTTTAAATTAAGTATTTTACACAAAGCTCAAGTTCAGAAGTTTTCTTATTTCTTCTTTAATTTGCAAAGATTCACCCTCATCTTACAGTACATCTTATAATTTCATTGGATTCAGAGCTGAAAAGCAAGACTATTATTTCTTTTTTAAAATTGTCATTCTGTGCCATATGGCTTTTTCTTAAAAAGCAGTCCAAAAGAAGAACCAAATTATATTTTTAAATTCACACTATTTTTTTGTTAAGCAAAAGGAAAACATCCTGAATTAATCTGAATATTAATCTGAACAGCTTTCCTGCAACTGACTGATATTTTTCTCCTGTGCCACACAGTGAAAAACACTGTGAGGAAGTCAACACACAGGGTAATATTCAGTTCCTTTTTGTAGACCCTCTAAGTGTCCAAGGGTAACCAGGAGATCAATGTGTCTTAAGTCATTACAGTAAGGGCAAAATTTAGGCAATTGTTTTAGTTGCCCACAGGTCAGATGTCTAGTGCTATTTGACACCTCTAGAGCATCCCCACTGCAGAAAGTTTTTGGTCTCTCATGGATCCTGTGTCATCTGTGCCTGCCCACACAAGTGTCTCAGATACCACAGGACATGCCAAATAACGCTAGATGGAGTATTAGTCTGGGCACCCATTCAGCACCCCAAAAGCTAGTCTAGGTTGAGATGAGCCTTCCTCCAGATCCCAGTGACTGTCTTCACCAGTGCCTTATTCAGTTGCCCATGTACAGGAATCTGGGGCCGTTGGAGATGCCCTTACGTATCTATCCTACCTGGCTGTCACCTGCTAATCCATAAGGCCACAGGTCTCTTGTAGGTCTTGTGTCTTATCAGACCGCTCTACATAGGCATCTCAGACGGGTGTCTCCAGGGCAGCTCAAATGGTTTTGATGGATAACTGAGTCAATCACGTAGCAGCTGTGCCAGAATAACTTCCTTCTAGATTCTTTTTGAAGTTGCGTTACAGCTCTTTGCTTCATTATTATTCACAGAACTAAATGCAGCAAATATCAATATTCTAGTCCACAAGCCACCACAGGAACAAGACCGTAATCATAATATAGGGCATTGTTTTGAAATATGGATGGAGATGTGCTCTGCTGCTATATAAACCTTGACCAGTGAGAGAAAGTGTAGTTATTTCAATCTGAGAGCACATTAAGCGGATAGATATGGTACTGCCAATGTAACAGTACCACCTGCCTGCCTGTCAAAATGATTGTCTGATCCACGTTTCCATCTTCGAACATGCAGTACAGGAACAAAGAATGTAAGACAGACGTAATGTCACCCCCCTGAAATCTAACTGGGCTAGAATTAACCAGAACAAAGTGATCTCAGTAATCATTCATTTTTCCAGAAGCCTGGCTGACAGAATGACAGGCATTATATTTCATGGGATAGACAGTATATAATCCGAAAAAGAGTTTTTAAAGTTTAGAATCTTGTGGAAAAAAATGCCACTTGGCTTGCACCCAGACAAGAGCCAAACCAAATCTCAGCCTAATCCTCAAATAAAATTTGAAGTTCTTGTCAAAAAGAATCTCCCCTGTGTCTTCCAAGAAGTGAAACAAAGAATACATTGGGTTCTTTAACCGCAATGACAAGAGGGATAATTTCACAAGGTCTCTTCAGGGAGCTGGGAATAGCTGAGGCAGGAGTATCTGCTAGGTTCTTTGGAAATATAGGAATCCCAGATTAGGTATCAAAGGCATGTCGGCCCTAGGACCAAAGCTCTGGAGTTTACAGCTTAGGATTTAATTTTTTCCTATAACTGACACGAGCACTCTCATGGTCTTATTGACACAGCCGTAGGGGTAACACTGTGTTGGTCGTAAGGCCTGGGTAGATGCTACACACACATCGCCACTTCTGTCGGAAGTTCCCTGCAGGTCTGTTTCTGGTACTCTTCACAAATGCAGAAGTTGTTACTCTACTCTTCTACCAGGGCTTTCAAATTCAGGCTTTCCTGTCCCATTTTACCAGATTAAGATGTTCTTTAGAAAGCACACTTGGAATCCTTGGATGAATTTTCTTACAGATTTGTTATTTTTCTCCTTTCATCACAGTCATTCCAAAGGGATGCGACAATCCAAGTGCCGTTTTTCTAAGCAGATCACGTGACTCTGCAATTTTGTTCTTTTCCTTTTTGGATCAGTTGTGATGTTTCCCTTTCCTAAAACATGATCGAAATATATAATCTGTGCTCTGCCTTGCCATTGCTGTGAACCAGTTTCAGGTTATGCCAGCTGCATCGTATGAATCAAACAGGTTTTGGTTTTCACGTTACTAGAGTATCATTGACAAGATTTCAGTTCATGTCACTCTTCTAATATTTCACACACCTTTCCCTAAAATATCACCTGTGCAGATAATGTGTCAAATCCCTTGAAATGGTATTGCCCGACAGGAGAGCTGGAAATGATACATTGCAGCCCAAGGATGCCAGTACCTCCACTGAGTGCCTACTGCAATGGGCTCACTCAATATCGCAGGTTTCTGTTAGTGTTTTTGCCTGTCAGGTGGCTGCAGTTGGCTTTGATTATGCCAGGAGTTTCTCCTCCTGTTTGGATCACAGCTAATCAAATAACCTATTCCCATGGCTTCTTTTCTTTTTCCATTAGAGTCAAATGTGCAGAATAATGAAGATCTGTCACTGTTTCTGGCCTTACTGGGTTTGCTAATCCTCCAGCACATGCACTCCTGACACTGAATTTGTAGACTGAAGGTCTATTGGGATGCTGCAGAATGAAGCTCTGCTTTCAGACGTTTCGGGAAATGCTTACTGAATACATTCAGTACACAAAGTGTCCTTTCATGGCTCTCACCATTAGGATTTTTATCAAGTTGAATGCTTTTAAGGCTCTCAGTGCCAGGACTGGTTTTGTTTACATGTATGTAATATTATACAAACCTTTTCCTTTTACCGATATTTAATACCACATTTCCCTGTTGTATGGAGTGTATGTCCTGCCCAGCCAGCAAGTCCCATTGAATCATGCCATATCACAGACAGGGGAAGGGCTATATTTCTCCATTATTTTGTTTTCAGGGCTCATTTTAATTGTTATTGGCATTTCCTCAGGATCTGCTCAGATAGTCACACATGCCCATTGTTGTCCTCTTCTTGTTCATATTACAACAGAACAGAAGTCAAAATTTTGTATAATGCTTCTGCTTACAGGTGTCCCTGGTTACCTGCCTCATACCACTACACCCTGTGCTTTCTTCTTGGCACATGACGTAAGCAAAGCGGGTTGCCCCATGGCACTCCATACGAACATTTTTCAGTGCTCTGCATCCCTCTTGCCTCCTGTGAGGCAGTCTACATCTGCTGCAAGCACACCACATCTGCCCCTGACTATACCCTTCTCCTTCAGTCCTGTGCTCCTCCATCACTCTTGGGGTGGGCGGGAGGAACCTACCTGCCCACTAAACACGCCTCTGTTGCATCATATGCATGTCATGACTGTTCTTAGCAGGTGTCCTTGGTCCCTAGGTTCCATTTCTACTACTAAATATATCAGTGTGGCCTAACTAGTTCACAAGGGGCAAAACAAGGAGGTGGTATGGATAGCTGCTTATGCCCGTGTCTCGGCCCTCTTCATTTTACCGATGCAGACATAACCTGAATGTTTTATGTGGTCTGGTTATTCAAACCAATATTTTCTAATGCTAAATTTTCTGAAATATTTTAGTCTATTTTTCTAAAGATTTCTTCTCTGTGAGGCTCCCTCTGCAGTCAGCAGACAACAAGAAACCTTGCAGGACATGAGTCATTTGACCTAGCTGTGTCCAAGGAGATGTTCTCTCCACTGGCTCTAAAGGAAACTCAGCTACAGTGGTCAGATGTCAGGTGAAACAAAACCCAACCCAGATGTCTGAATCTACAAAATTAAAAAATAAAATAAAATAATCATCCTAGTGCTTTGGGTGGCTAATGGATGAAGGCCCAGGTTCTCACCTGCAAACACACGCTCTTCAGTGATTTGTACTTCCAGTTGTACGCACCACTGCTGAATCATTCACTGCTGCAGCTTCTGCTGCTGGGCAGCTAGTACCTATGGCTTGTGCAAACTCCAGAAACGTGACAAAACATTCAGCTTCCCTCAGCCTACTAGACTGTCTGTATGCTTGTCCTTCCTTTCAAAGGGAGGTCTGTCTGCTTTGTCTACAGCAGCTGCTTCCAGTAATTCAAACCCTAAAGAACTTCAGTGCCCTTGTCTCTCCTCAGCGGGCCCACAGCTACTTCCCAGTACTTTGGATTTCTCATCAAAAGCTTGCAGGTCGATCTTACCTTGACCAGAAGGGAATTATTGCTTCCCCAAGGAAAAGCTGAGAGAATTGTACATTTTGCCTTTTTGTCTTATTTCTTCCTCTCTTCTTCTGATTCTTATAGCAGAAGCTGTCTTTTATCTCTGCCTGTTCTGGGCTTATGAGCGTGTCATGGTTTGGGTTTTCAGTTCTGTGACTCTTTTGTTAGTCAGAAGGCCCTCTGGCCAAGGTTTATAATAGTAAGATTTTAAATCACACTGCTGTAAGCAGCTGAGCTTAGCACCCAGGGAAAGAGACAAAAACCTGTGCAAGTCACTTCTTGTGCTTCCCTTAATGGATATTGCATCCGTTGTCGAATGGCATAACTACAAAGGGAGCTCAGGCTAAATGCACATTCCTATGACACAATCTTCCAGCAAAAAGCTCAATGTGATGAACAGTCGTAGGAGCATTCCTACTGAATACAGTCAGGACTTTTTCCATAACATATTTTCTTTAAGACCTATGATTTAACAAAAGGTTTGTTTGTGTAATTCAAAATTAGATAACTACAGAAAGCCCTATTTCATGTAATTTATTTACAAATTGTAACATTTACATATTTTACAGATACCTGGAAATTACTGACATTCTAAATATAAATGGAAGAATGTTTCAACATATGAGGAACCTCTCCCACATGTATGTATGCAAAATAAAAGAAGGGATAAATAAGGGGATGGGAGGTCCATATAAAAATGTCCAGAACCATCCCAGGGTGTTGCTTTTCCAAATTAATTCCACTTGTAGCCCAATTTAGACAAAAATAGACGAAATGTTTTACTATGTTAAACAGAGAAATGAAACATGCTTCCAGTTTTGTTCCCTTGTTTGTAGATCGTATCACATCACTTCTTTTTCTGCCCTTCACACTTCTTTTTCTGGCTGAAGGGGAATAAATAGAACTGTTTGCTTACTAGGGAGTTACTGTAGCCTTAAGCTTAGCAGGCAGAAGCAGAATATCTCATTCGTGTGCACCAAAATTGGGAAATGAGTTAAGAAACAGAAAAGTAATTATATTTTGGACATGAATAAAAGCCATATATGTTCACAGAGAAGATAGAAAGTGTGTTGTATCAACATCTTAATTTCCTGTCACGAAGCACGCCCTTGTCCTTCACAGTATGTCACAGCTACATGCCAGTAACACCAGGTGCCTCTCAACTACAACCTCTGAGCTGAGGCAAACGGCTCTCAGAGTGTCACAATTTCACACTTAATGCCAGCTAGGATGTATACTCAAAATGTCTCTTGCCTCTCTAAATAATTAAAATGTCATTCTTGACGAGAAATCTCCTGGCTTATTTTTTCCTTCTGATTTTGGTCTTTTGGTCTAGAATCGCTCATAAATATTTATATTTGCTTGTTCTCTGCCATGAACGTAAACATTTTCTTCAACAGTGCAATGCTCTTTCTGACTTTATTTCTAAAGAGTTTACATTATACTCTTTCCTCCACTCTTTACTACTTCTTGAAAAATAAAACTCAAATCAGCTACTGTCCACTTACCATGAACATGCAAAATTTGATATATCATTGTTCATATATTTCACAGCTATAATTACATCACATCAGAATTTTATTTGCAGATCTATCCTTCATGGGTTATTTTTTTTATATACCAGAACATATTTTTAAATCTTGTAGAAGTCAATGGCACGTAAGGATACATTTCAAAACAACCCTGCTCTTGCAGCCTTTACTGTATTACAGCCTTTATGTCCTGTCCCACAAGCCTTCTTTATG
>VFFE01006814.1:137281-181867 GCA_008921705.1 Burhinus oedicnemus | reverse complement strand
TGTGTGCTTTGCATCTGGATGTTTTTTTTTTTTTTTTTTTTCTTCTTCTTTAGCATCAGTATGCCTGCCTGCTGGCAACAGTATCACCCTAGCTGTCAGTCACCGGGGCTGTCAATCAGATCCCTTTGTTTAGCAGGATGGTCAGGCTATTTGAGGGATTCAGGTGCTCTTGGCTTTCACACAACATCAGGGTAGAAAATGAGCAGTGTAACTCTTAATTTTATGCAAAAGCACTATTTAACTCAAATATGTTGCCAAACTTGAAAAAGTCAAGATACTGTTATTCCTACATAACCCAAAGCTGGGTGTGCGTGTGTACCAACATAGAGCATTATACCCCCCCCCCCCAAACTGAAGAATACAATGAATTTTTAACAAGGACTTTCAAAACAGATGATATTCTAGCTGTACCACTGTGGCTGGGTTAATATTGTAGGATCCAATTTTTTAAATTGCTTTTGGCGTTTTTCTTGATCTTTCCACCATTACATAATACTACAAGCATATGCTAATGTTTATATTACCCTGATTTTTTTTGCTTGGAGAGCTAACAAATGCCATCCGCTTTGCAAGTAGAGCTTGCAAATTCTTTGATTGTTCTGGACTCACAGTCTTGGCAGCTTTCTCAACTAAAAGCTCAGAGTCTTTTCAGGATCCCAGCCTGGGAGCTTTGGCAGAACTGGCATTAACTGGCAAATTGTGTGCAGCTACTATATGTTTTTTTAATGTGAAGCTGTTTGGTTTATAGCACCTAAACCTTCTTTGACTTTATACATAAACCAGAACATTTCAGTTGCGCGTGTGTAAGTAATATAACCTTAAAATATTCTTAAAATATTGCATATGGAAATAAAGATAGAGAAATTCCAACAGTCTGCAAAAATACCTTTATTATCTATTGACATCCTTTACAAAATTGAGTCTTACACTTACTTTGATGTTTAAATATCCATTATAATTGGAGCGAGAGCTACATTTTATGTATTTATGATTTACCTGAGATCAAACTCCCTGATTCATTTAAAAGCATATTTTATTTCTCTGCAAATAACCCAAAACCCAATATCGCCCTTCAGCTTTAGTTTGAAAGTAGCTCAAAAAGAACTTGGGAAAATTATGAGAGGAGAAAGGGTCTCAAATAAAAACCACAAAGCTAATTCACTTGCAGTCCAACATTGCAGCAAAAAATCCTTCATTTTAGGTATCACTACAGCAATTGCTAACCCTAATCAATAAAATCCTCATCTCAAAGCAAGTATAGGTTTGAGCTAACACACCAGGATGTACACGCATGGCGTCAGGAGAGTGTATGTGTTTAGAGCAGTCAGAAGTGGAGGGAAAGGTTTCAAGCCCTCTTGATATACAAGGGGCAGGCAAGTTCTGAATCGTAATGCAACAGCTCACGTGTCTGCAGAACAGTGTGCTCAGGCTTCAGGGGAGAGAGGGCTCTGAAATGAAGCTGTGTTTGGCACGGGGAGAGGATAACCTAGGCAATTCCCCTATATCCTAGCAGGCAGCACAACCCATGGGCAGTAGTGAACTCAAGTCATCACCTGTTTTCCCTCAGTGTGGCAAAATCTGGGGCAGGTACCAGTGAAATCTCAGTGCTCTGTTGTCATTCCCCACTGCGTGTAAGGAGGGATAAGCACTGGAAATGGAGTATGCTGAAGCAGCAAGAAACAGAAAGGGTGAACGGGAGAGGGATGGATATGGGAGTTCAAATCCTGGCAGCGCTCCTTTGCTTTGGGGCAGGGATTCAGGCCTGAATGGCACAACTGCCGATGCTGGCAGGGCTGTGCTCGGGGTATCAAGCTAGCAGAGCTCTTTAATCAAGTCAGAATGAGGAACTGAGAGGTTAAAAGAAGAAAAAAAATATTGTGTAATAATGAGATGAATATGTGTGTCTTCATTGCTTGCAGATGAAGGGACTGTCCAGTGAATCACTGAGCCTACCCTGCTCCAAGGGCAGAATATGATGTAATTTTCTGACAGACAGCATGCCATATTATTGTAATTAATAGTAACAAAAAAAAAAAAGCTACTATGTTGTTGTTGTTATTCTCTGGATTTAGGAAAGAGCTTTCATCCAAGGATGTGAGAGAGTCTTCCCTGCTTGTCAATCCGTGTTCTACCCTGACAGTATTTTCCAGTGCAACACTGCAACGGATCTGAAGATACATTTACAACTGGCTTGGGATCTGGTTCCTATTACAGATGACCCTGCAGACTTTTTCTGCTGGAAAACTTATTAGTGAATATCCATTTGCCTTCTACAGTTCCACCTAAGAGAGGGAAGATTGCTCACGTTCCGTGTAAGTGTCTGAGATATGGGAATCTATTTCAAAGATGATTATAACCTGATGTTTACTATAATAATAAATTACAATAGGCCCTCAGGAATGCAGAGATCAAAGCTACAAAGAAACTGGTCTGTGAGGGGCCCTGCAAGTAGAGCGTGTGGGTCTTGCGCTTCATTTGGACACCTGATGTTTTAAAAAGTTTGAGATCAAGTAGGGTGGATTTTCAGTATCAGATGTAGGTGGAATTTATCACCACCCTGCTTTTAACAAATACAAAAAGATCAAAGTATCCCAGCCCTGGGGTATTGAAACAGGTGGGAGGTGGAAAGGGTAAGGAATGGACAATCTCTTCAGGATGTTTTAAAATGAGCTGGGAAGCCACACTGCCTCCTTGATGTTGGCAGCATTTTCAAACCATTTGCAATTAGAAACGTTGGCGTCTGTTAAGTCCTTTTCCATCAGGGAAGATTAAAAAGGCATGTGCAGTGCACAGTCATCAAAAGAAAGGGCGGGGGGGGGAACGGTCTAAAGGCTGGAGTATTTATCTGGAAAAGCAGAGAGGCAGAGGAGCTGTGGTGTCAATGCAGAGTTTCAAGAAGGTCCATGGAGACCTTTTCATTATGTGCCTCAGTGATACCACAAAACCTTCTTAGAGATCTTCATTTTGGCAGCTCTGGGTTGGGGGGAAGAAGAGGTGTATGTATGTGTGAGATAGGAAGAAGGTAATTTATTTTTTCCCCTTAAATGAATAGTGCAATTAGAAGAATACTGAGTACAAAATACTTCCTGACAGGTGGAAAGTAATATTTTTAAAGTAGCATGACATTTTCATCAGTATGGCTATATTCATACTGCTATTTTAAATATACGGAAAAATAAATGCAGTTGCAATTAAAATACACTAGTGACTGAATGTAAGAAAGGCACAAAGTAAAAGGATTTATTTATGTACTGCTTTATCTGCTACAGCTCCTAGTAGGTTTTGAGGTGGCTGAATTCTTCCCAGATGGTTAGATTAGGGTTATATGATATTCAAAACGCAATTTAATGTCCTCATATTTTGCAGTCAGGTCTTAGACTTTTGATGCATGTACGTGAACAGGGGAATAATTTGGATTTTCTCAGTGTGCCTACTTCTCACATGAGCTCCTCTGTCACTGTGACTACAGATGACTGAAGTCATCACTAAAAACCATGAACTTGGCAATGCATTTTTTCTGTTTGCTGTGTGCAATATGTGCGTAATTGATATTTCCAGCCAGTTTCTACCAGAACAGCTGTTCATGACATTTTTAAAAAATAAAAATATCAGTTTCAACACTGAGAGCCTACTTAATTAAGACAGAATAACAAATTAGCATGAGTAAGCTGTGGAGAGACTGATCTATCCTCTTACTTGTACTTGTCCAGGAGGGTCTGTAGGTTAGGGTTGACTTTCATTGGCTTGGGAATGATGGTAAACTCAAAAGAAGATGAGGAGCTTAAGTAAATGTTCACATCAGTTCATATATCTGTCTTGCCTACTCTGCAGATTTGCTCAGGAGGAACTGACCCCCCGACACCAGGGCAAGGCAGAGACAGTACATGGCAGGGGTGGGATTTTCTTTGAGGCTCCATCACTGGCCAACATCTCAGTTATTACCACTGGTTGGTGGATCAGATCAAAAAGAACAATTTCCTATTCTGGCCTCTATTAAATCCTTGATGAATCGCTTCACTGGTTTGAACCTTGCTTTCCCTAATTGTAAAGTGAGGATGCAGCTATTTCCATACTTTGTAGTACCTCCTCCTGACATTCATAGAACACTTAGAGCTATAAGGTTCTATCCCAACATGGCTACATATGAAGCAAAGCTACTTTCCTAGCTGCTGCCAGTTGATGAAGCATCTCTGTATCACTTGATGGCTTGAAAAACATTAAAGAGGGTTGTACTTGTGAAAAAGAAAAGTCCCTGTGCTTCTGTAAAAGCTAGGCTGAGCAACTTGGACAACATTTTAAAGAAATACATCACCCGAGAGAAATTTCATGTTGGGGTGACAGGTGGGAGGTGGAGGAGAGCAAAAAGAGAAATAAAGCAGTTAGCAAGATTTTTTGTCTCCACAGATCAAGGAAAAATCAAGGTCCTACGAACAGCCATCATGGTGACTCTTCCTCTTTTCCTCTTCTTCATCCTCTTGCCCTGCTGTAAATTCCAGGAGGACTTTCTGGACCAGCATCAGAAATGGAACTACAGAGAAGGCGGTAAGAGGTGGTGGTGGTGGGTCAGCCTGGGAGGCGTTCGCTAACTCAGGGATGAAGATTTGCCTGTTGTGTCCTTGGAGCGAGACACACAGTGGTCATTCATGAGTGCTCTTTCTTGATTCCTGGGAAGCTGCTGAGATTTCTGGGGAGAAAAATGGTTTTAGGAATAATCAGCTGGGGTATTTACTGGCAGAAGAAAACTCGGGCAACCAGAGACAGAGAATTACACTGTGAGGGAGAGTTATCTGCTTTTTAATTTAGGTCCTCCATATGTTTAATATTTGGCATTTCATTGCAACTCAGTTCAATGGGAGTGAATCAAATTCAGACCACTGGCTCATGTTTTCTTGTTCTGTCATGTTTATTGTCCTCTCTTCCATGGACATCCTACTAACCTAGCTGACAACGTCAACATAGAAGGCATTAACAGCATTACTCAAACACTTGAAAAATGGGGAAACGGCATCTTCTGGCAAATGAAACACACCCTGCTGAACAACCCACATGCTTTACTGCCTGAGTTCTCCAGGTAATTCCCTTCATCTGGAGGCACAATTCAGTCCTCTCCTGGGTGTCCTTCCTTGAGCAGGATTCATCTTCTTTAAGATGAACTGTCAGATATTTCAGTTGTGGGGAGATTAATCCCAGTGTCTTGGTATCTGTTGTGCTAGAATCTATGATTACTCTAGTAAACTGAATATTCTGCTATTTATTGTGAAACAGTCTCAATTGCCATGACTGTATTGTTAGAATTATCTTAAAGAAAATATAGGCTGTCTTTGGAACCTCACTCCGGTGAGAACAGGCTGGAAAAATGAATTGTGCTACAAATCCACACAAGGACTTGGCCACAGGGCAGGGAGAAGCTGATTTGGCCTGTGACGTTTTTGATTTCAATCTCTATAACACCCAGATTGGAGAAAGCTATTCACTAGTCCATGTCCTCATATTTCCCCCTTTGCATTGCAGGAAATATTAACGATTGAGCACACTCACAAAATTTAATTTAATCTGAAGTTTCCACAAACAGAGTGGAAAAGGTAATGAATGAGAGAGAGGAGAAGGGAATACTAGAAACCTAAATATCACTTAAATCAGAGTTGTTCCTAAAGCAAGGGGTCCTCTTCCATAATTCAGCTTTCTCTTTAGGAAAAAGAAGAGAATATCTGTCCACAACTGCTAAGCCTTGAACCAGTTGAGGAGGAAAGGCTAGAAGAATAAAATGGCACTAGTCAGAAGATCACACAGTATCACACATAATCTACAAATTAGGGTTGTCAAGAGGATATAGTTGATAGATTATATGCTGGCCTTTAGCATCAAGTGGATTTCTCCCTGGCTGCACGGTGGCTGCTGAATTCATCACAACTTTCACACTGCCAGTGCTGGAATTCATTGGTGCCTAAGATTATCAGGGCCAATATTAAGTCATGTATTTGGAAAGCTCTAACTTTACTCCAGGGAAATGTAATGAGACTATTCAGTGATGTTTCCTGCATAGGACTTTGAATTAAGAGTTTGCTGATAAGGACAAGGAATCACTGGCCCAGCCTCCATGTCTGCTCCTGGTTAACAGTGAGGCTAATTAATACTTATTAATATCAGGTAAGATTAAACGCTCATCAGAGTTTCGGAACAGCCAAAGGGAGACTGAGAGGAAGGCCTCCAAGGGAGGGGCCTTGGTTATCCCCAAGCACACTGGTGCATTAGTGCAGCCCTCACCCTGCCAAATCCTGATGTAAAACCTGGGTCTCCCCCTGCCTCAGCTCAGGCAGAAGCACAGCCTGGAGCGACCAGAGCTGTGCGATCACAGCTGCACCACGGTACGCAGCAGCCTGCCCTTCACTGAGAAGTCCTCATAGGCGATCCCAAACGCTGCTGCTCTCTTCTTCTCTACCCCTGCTGGTTCCAGCCACACAGGATGGTTTTTGTCTGTCCCCTTTAGGCAGGAGTGCTGTGAAGTGCTTCTGGGAGCTCATAAACTGGCTGTCATTTTACACTGAACGCTACACCACTGTGCTTTGGTGGCGATGGAAAAAGTGTGTCACCTATGCTGGTGCTGAAGCTCATGGTTTCCTGGGTTCAGATGGGGGCATCTCAGATGAATTCCCATGACCCAAGGGTCAGGGTGGCTTTGGAAACATCTTTTAATGGTTCCTTGCAACTTCCCCACCAACAAACACAAGGCCATGGTAAATTCTTTTGCGTGCTCAGGAACACTCCCCATGCTGAGTTATTCTCCTGTATTACTCTCTCCGTAGTCTCCGCCCTGTCTCTGCAGCTGTGGACAATCTCGTGAGGGAAGTCCAATCGATAAGGAAAAGGCTAGAAGAACTGAACGAACGCCTCAATGTCATCAGCAAAACCGTCCCTCCCATCCGACTGAATGCTCTGCAGAGCCAGAGGCGTGGAAATACTCAGTTGCGGAGACTTCCGATGCATAGGAGAAGGTTGTACGCTCGCAGGAGACCTCAGAGGAGTTAATTCTCTACTGGGAAAAAAAAGAGAAATCTTTATTTTTTTTCATCTGCTTAAGCCTTTTTCCATGGGACGCTGCTAGAGAGAATAAATTAAAGCACATACAAGTCATCTGTACTAAAGACACCAGAACTTCTGCAATTTGTTGCTGCCTTTCAAACCTAGGTCAGTAGGTGAATTCAGTGATGCCTGTTTTGTGTCCCAAGCACAATGAGTTGACAAGCTCAGTCTACCTGAGTGTGAATACCTTCAGGCTATACAGTCATTCTTTCTGCTTACCAGTAGAAGCTCTTTCTGTAAAGATCAGGTGAATTTCTCTCTCTGTCCTATTTTTACAGCACTCCATCTGAAACAGCTGGGGAATTTGATATTCAAAAGTGCTAAATGCCTGATGAATGCAGAAAGATAGATTAGTGCTTGGTGCTTCCAGCTGGGCAGGGAGGGGGAGAGGAAGCTATGTTTTAAAATACAACCTTAACCTATTCTCCATCGGTGCAAAGAGTGCCCTGTTCACATGTTCAGAGGGTGGGTAGGGTGGGATAACCTTGGTCTGTGCATCATGTTTCAAGAGTGAAGATGTGTCAGATTCTAGGCACCAAATCTGAACGTCTATCTTCTGCAAGGAGCTTTTTTTTAGCTACTTGGAACTGGGCACTCAAAACCTTGTTATTCAGCAGGTATGTTCAGAATTTCCACCACTCTGAAAGACATCACGTTGACTTCTGCCAAGACCCTTAGAAATCAGGGGATGTTTTTTCAAAACTATTTAGATACCTAACGGCATAGATAGGTGTCTAGGATTTTCCAAAATAGCTTAAGAGGCAGTTCAGTCCCCAGAATCACAGATAATAATTCAATTGGTATCTAATTCGCAGAGTATCTTCTCCACATGCAAGCACTGACCTCCAGACATTTTCCAACATCCTTTAGTGCAATTAAGATTTGTAAAAAAAGAATAACTACACAACTCAAGGACTTTGGTGCCTCAGGAAGCACCCAGAATACCCCGCCTTTGGCTTGTCTTTGCCTGTGGCTTCCTGATGGTAGAACTGGTGGTAAAAAACAGTGCAGAAATCAAATTATGCAATAATAGATGGAGCGGGCTTGGACTTCAGGTCTCTAAAGGTAAATCCAATACAGAGATTCCCATCCAGTGTTGCAGCCAGCTGCATACCTGAATCTGTTGAAACATAGGCAGGAGAGTCAGAGAGGAAAATAAACTATTTTTTTAAAGGTCTGGGTGAAGCAATATATGAGAACAAAAATAAAGAATGGATTATGTCTAAATGGTTGTGGGGGAGGCTGGCATGACTGTTGTTTTGCAAATGCTCTTCAATCATAAACAGTGAGGATGCAGACTAGCTATTTAAGGATTCCCAAGGCCTGAGTTAATGGAAAGAAGTTCAGTGACACTACAATAACCTCCAGAGGGAAAGGGAAAAAACTAGTTTCATATGAATTCTTGCAAACTGAGCCAGATGAAGTAACACAGTCTGCATTTTGGCTGTGACCTGGAAGTTGAGTGGGGGAGGTATGAGGAGTGTATGAGACAATCTGATAAATATTTCCCGGATGTAAATTTTCTGAGTTCAGGTTTTCAGAAAACAACAAAACTCTAACTTGGACGGTCTTTCTTTAGCTTTTCCTTGGGAATTTGAAACACTGCTTAACTAGACAAGGAAAAATCAAGCCTGTGAAAAGGCTGATAAAAAGATACAGTTGTGCCTTTGGTGAAGTTGTCATCATAATCTCTCAGGAAATGTAGAGTATTTTGATCCCAGAATATATTTACCTAAATTACAAGGAATAACAGGAGAGAAAGGCCCCATCAACCTCCTGCTTGTTATTCTGCATTCAGAGCTACTAGGCTGTGCTGTAGCATCAGCTGCATCCTTGCACAAACTGCTGGTCCCTCCGGGGGATGCTTTACACACTTTGCTTCGGGCTGTAGGGACTGCTGGTCACTTTGGCCTATCTAGAGGGAGAATACAAGATAAATGTCAGCTTTCACATTCATATTTTAGACATGAGCATTTTATCAGGCAACTTGAAGTTGTATAAAATCAGTCAAGGACTACTTGAAACAGAAAGATGAGACTTCCCCCAGTCACAGATGGCTGGAGGTGGGAGGCTAGACCAGATCACCGCATGCTTTTACTTTTTATCTAGATGTCCACCACCAGCTTTTGCCAGACGCAGAGGACTGGGCAAGATGGACCTCGGGTCTGACCCAGTCCATGTATTCCTACACTGATAGGTGCAAGTTGGTATTTTTGGCAAAACTCCTCAGCTCAATGGAGAAACTCACCATTTGTTTTAAAAGAGAACAAATAAGCCGCAGCACACAATGTATATTACAATTTTGCAATTTCTTGCATAATGGTGAATAAACCAAAGGTTAATAAACGGCTAGATCTATGGCCTTGTCACCACTGATAGCAGCCCTGGTCATTCACTCTGTGAAAGTCCGTGTCAGGCTCCAGCCCTGCTGCCCAGCCTGAACACGGCCTGTTTGATCAGGTGATCGTGGCCAGCTGCTTTACCTCCTTTGCTTTTGCACAACCCTCTCTCTCCAAGATGGAAATGCTTTAATGTCACTTTTTTTTTATCATTTTCTTTTTTGCTCTTTAAAAGTACAGGAAAGTTATGCATCAGCCTGCTTCTGCGCCACTCATCTTCTATTTGAGGAGGCAGGAGTCCAGCTGAGCAAGGACCTCAAGGTGCCTCTGGCTACTCTGCCTGGGGAGGCTGGTCTGATCCATGGCTGCTCCAGGGACCGGTATTCGATTCCTGCCTCCACTACCCTCTTCTTAAACGATCCTGGGCCAGGAACTTTCTCTAGCTGGCACTTGTCCTTTGACATGACTTATACAAGTAAAAAACACTTGTGATCATGAAAGGATCTAAATCCTCCGTGCACATATATAGACCCAGCTATATAAGCTGCCTGAGCCCCCTGTTGTGTTCTTTTACATATATTTTTGGGAAGGGACCTGGCTGGAGTTTTAAACGGAGCTGGCGGCTGGGCTGTGAACACGTGCAGAGCTCAGCGGGGGGAGACCAAGTATCATCGTTGGCTTCTAAGATCTACCCCTTACCTAAAGGTTACAACATCCATGGAGCCCTGCCTTAAATTCAGTGTCTTAAAGCAAGTGTGATCCCCCTCTTAGCTCTGTTTATTATTAAAAAATAATAATAAACTTTATGATTTGCAACTTCAGGAGAGCAGTGCCCTTCCACGTTAGGTATTACACAGTACTTCCCCTCCTTTGTATTTTATTTCCGTCGGATTTCCTCTCTCCCCTAGATGAATACCACCGGCTCCTGCACTTCATTACACGTCACACTTCTCGGCGTCCATCCGTTCCTCACCGCCGGCTTCCCGCTCCCGCACCCCGCCGCCGCCGCGCCTCCTCCGGGCCGCGTCCCCCCGGCCCCGCTCCCCGCGCTCCGCCCCGCCCCGGCCGCCGCGGCGCCGGCGGCCCTTGGGCGCCCCCTGGGGGCGGTGCGCTGCGCTGCAGGCGGCGGGGCGCCCGCTGGGCCCTCCCACCCGGCCCCAGCCGAGCCGGGCCGGGCCGGGCCGAGCCGAGCGGGGCCCAGCCGAGCGGAGCCGCACCATGCTGGGCATGATCAAGAACTCCCTGCTGAGCAGGGTGGAGGCATGGCCCTACCGGGTGCTGAGCAAGGGGGAGAAGGTGGGTGGCGGGGCGGGCGGCCGGGCTTGCTTCCCCCATGGGTTTCCGCGGCGGCCGGGCTGGATAAGGCGCTGGGAGGCAGGGAGGGCCTGCCTGGGGCAGCCGGTGTCCTCCGGGCAGCGCTTTTCTCCAAACCCGGCCGGTCAGCTGGCAGCTTCTCCGTCCCCATCCCCTTCCCCAGGAGCAGCTCAGCTACGAGGAGAGGACGTGCGAGGGCGGGCGGTTCGCGGCGGTGGAGGTGGCAGGGAAGCCCTTCGACGAAGCCTCGAAGGAAGGGGTGCTCAAGCTCCTCAAGTACGTCGGAGGAACCAACGACAAGGGTGAGAGGCGCTCGCCGTCCCCCGGCGCTTGGTGGGTGTTTGTGGTTGACCGCCGCTAGCAGAGGCTTGGCAAAGGCCGGATGGACAGAGGCAACAGCACCGTGGGCCCGCCTGGCTTGCGGCTCCCAGCACCGGGGGTCTGTGATGGGGTTGGCCCCTTGCTGGGAAAAATAAGCTTGCCACAGGTTAAAGCGTGCCCAGCCAAGTCGTGCTGTGAGTCCACTCCTAACCCATGGCTGCTTTCAGGGTAAAATCTCAAAAACGATGTGTTTAAGCAGGAATGGGTTGCCTTGCAGCAGGGATAACGTGAGGGCAGGCACACTTATATCTATCACAGCTCCCTGGGTGAGCGGTAGCTGCTGAAATCCAGGGTATCTGGGGCACTTTGGTTCTGTGACTTGCTCTTATAGACAGTGAAATAACTTTCATGACCTTGATATTTTATCATATACTCTGGTTATTTTTATTCATGAAAGGGTAATGAACAATGAGCTTCCTTTTCAATGGTACTTTGTAGTGTTTTATAATGGTGCTTCCAGGTGATTGCTTGTAATTCTGAATTTACTAAAGTATGCGCATCAGTAATCATCCGTAGCAGGAGAAGACCACAGAGGCATATACATTTGCTCTCACACCTTTCTCGGGCATCTGGTAGAGATACTTATGTAGTCTGTATGGATATAGGAGCTGGATGCAGAGGGAAATGGCTTTTACAACAGTGTAGTTTGGAAGGGCAATGACCACGGTTGCTGTAGGAGAAAGGGTGCCTTCCGTAACATGTGCCATAGAGACAGGCATAGTATCAAAGGAAAATAAATGAGAAAGGTGGCTTGATCTTGGTTCTGTGGCTATCTGATCCTGAGGGTTGGAGGTTCCCTACTGCTGAAAGAAGAAGAGAGAAGAAAAATGTTCGTCAGTGCCCTGTGGTACATCTCGGCAGTAATGAGTGGAAAAGAAGCATGCTGTTCCTGGAGTGGTGGACAACATGGACAGTCCTGCTGAAAGCCAGAACAGCTCTGAGTTTTGGGGCACTGGAACTTGTAGGATGTCTGGAAACATTTGGAAGGGTTTAGGAGAAAGTGCCTGTCACCCAGTATTGGCTATGGGCTCACTACTAAGTGCAGATGATGACAATTTAAATACCGATGTAGATTTACATGTGCCACTGACCTGCCCTGGAACTATAGACTGTTGTATTAGAGGTCATTTGTCAGAAGAGCAGAGTGTCTCAGTGGCCTGAGCTATATGGTTGAGAGCCACAGAAACCAGGCCATTAGTAAAAAGACATCCAGAGGTCACCTGGGGCCCTTATCTCCCAGAGTCCTTGTGTAGTCAGTGGAGAGAGAAGTTTGGCCCAAGGAGAAGCCTAACGTTCTGTCCTGCATGCCCCGGAGGACCCCACTCTTGACTGACTATACAAGGAGTTCAGTGTGAGGAGTTTTCCTAAACTAAAATTAGCTTTTGTGAATCCCCTGTTAATTCTGTGAGTTCCCGATAACCTAGACTTTAGTAATGTCTGTGTGTCTTTTTCAGGGGTTGGAATGGGCATGACTGCTCCTGTCTCCATCACTGCTTTTCCTGCTGAAGATGGCTCGTTACAGCAGAAAGTTAAGGTCTCTCTGCGGATCCCGAGCCAGTTTCAAGCCAATCCTCCTTGTCCTAACGATGAAAGCATTAAGATTGAAGAGAGACAGGGGATGACCATTTATTCCACGTAAGGAACACATCCTGGGATTTCCCATCCCAAGTGCTGAGGTCTCTAGCATGCTCTGAAGAGCAATGTTGGTTTTACCAGGTGACTTGCTGGACAATGGGTACGTGTGGTAGAAGGAGATGGTGGGATCTTTCTAGACTGAAGGCAGCTGTTTTATGGCATTTCTTATCTTTGGTCATGCTGCACCCATTTGGAATATGGATTTTTTTTTTTTTTTCACTTGGAAAACAAGTGCAGAGATTAGCCCTTAAAGCCTTTTTGTTTCACTTGGGGAGGTGAGAGCAGGAGAGGATGAACATGAAGGTCGTAAGTCATTCCTAATCTCTGAAAACTACTGTTTTCCCCCTTCTGGGATCAAAATGGTTCTTCATCATCAAGAAGGTCTTTTGGTGTGGTTTGCATCAAACAACAGATGTCAACTGAAGCCTGATTTAGATGGACTCATGCCAGAGTCCATCATGGAAACAAGCATCCCTTGCATTGCTTCAAATAGCCTTTGAATGTCTTTGGCTGTTGACTGACAAACTGTACTTATACTAGCATCACAATAGCAATAAGCTCTTCACCCTGTTTTTAACCCCTTGGATATTCCCCTGCCTCCTTGCTTGAACTATTTTGGCTGACTCTAAACTGTCTGGTTCCTCCCTGCCTGTGACTGCTGCCTGGCCTTTGCTGCAGGTGTGGTCTCCTTCTGCAAGAACAGGCTGTTTTGTCTCAAACCTTGGCCCTAAGGCAAGGTGATGACGTGCAGGCTGATGTGGAAACAGTTCCTGTTGGTGGGAGATCAACATAAAACAGACCAATTCCAGCCCACTCCTTTTAAATAGCACTGTGGGCTGTAATTGCTAACATCTCTGTTCCCGCCCACCCCCACCCTTCACCCCCTTTTCCTTGTGCTCAGTAAAGTTTGGCTTCCCTTTGTGATCTGGCTTCCAGCAGATGGTTGTTCACACCACAGTGGACATGGCTGTTGACAGCATTGATGTAAGGACTGTGCGCTGAGCAGACTTGGAGATAACCTTGTGCTCTAGGAAGCTGTTCCTCTGATATGGCGTTGATTCAAAGGGCAGGGCCATTCTGCTGACTGATATACATGGGCCTGTTTGGGGGAGACTGTGGGGTCTGCCAATGGCTGACTGCAATTTGGCTGTATAACCCTTGAGACTTAATCTATCGCAGGCAAAATGTGCTGGTTCACAAGGAAGAGCGCCTGCGTGAGTGCATGCTGGCGGGACCTGGATCAAAATGCATGGCTAAATATATTGTGGCTATATATTGCTCTCCCTCTGTTCCTTTCTGTGCTCTGCCAGAACTGCTCAGCACCTCCCTGTGTTTGATTTCTTTGCAGGCAGTTTGGTGGCTATGCCAAAGAGGTGGATTACGTGAACTACGCTGCCAAGCTGAAGTCTGCTCTGGGGAGTGAAGCTGCATACCGCAAGGATTTCTACTTCTGCAATGGTTACGACCCCCCTATGAAGCCTTATGGGCGACGCAACGAGGTCTGGTTTGTGAAAGAGTGAGCATCTGGCTTCCCGTGGTGCTGGCTTGCACTGATAACCTCCCCACACTATGTTCTTGTCTTCGTCAAAATAAACTAACAATTTGGCAGAGGCAGAAAATCATCATTTCCTCCTTCAACACCTATGCCTTGGTCTTTTATCGACCAGCCATTTTAGAAGAACACTGCAGAGCCCCTTGATGATCCTGCTCCTTCATTCTGGACCGGGTCCTCAACCACACAGACTTTTGTGATCTCTTGGTGGTTTGCTTTTTTCTCCTTCCTGCTCTCAGAGTACAATGCTGAGACAGCCAAAAGTACTTAATTAGCAAGACTGGTGCCCGACAAGAGTCGCATCCAAGTGCTGGCAGTCTCACCTGAAGCAGGCAGGGGAACATGACAAAAGTGCACACAGGGACTTTTTTATCTTCTTGAGCTTGCTGCAGCTGTAAAAGGCTGCTTTTATCTGTGCCATTCCAAAAGCAGTCTGAAGGGACATGGGCATTGCTATCAACACAGCGCAGTGAAAATAAGCATCCTTTACATTGACTTATAGTGTGCAGAAGAGCAATACTTCTGTCATCTGACAGAGAAGTGTCATTTAGAGGAAGATCCAGGTTTCTGTTTGCAGCTGTCCTTCTGTTTGAGGTGAGACATTTTGGGGTGTGTTACGTCCTGATCTCGGCTAGCAGCTGGACAATGTGATGTGGAGACTCCAAGATCATTTCCTCACCTTCCTGTTATTTGTGTGCAACATTTCTTTAAAACTAGCCTACACAAGGGCCAAAGATGAAATGTGTGTGGTGATCTAATTGAATTAGAATGGTTTAGGTTGGGAGGAACCTTAAAGACCATCTAGTTCCAACCCCCCTGCCATGGGCAAAGACACCTCCCACTGGACCTGGTTGCTCAAAGCCTCATCCAACCTGGCCTTGAACACTTCCAGGGATGGAGCTTCCACAGCTTCCCTGGGCAACCTGTTCCAGTGCCTCACCACCCTCATAGTGAAAGATTTCTTCCTGAGGTCTATTCTACATCTGCCCTCTTCCAGCTTGAAACCATTACCCCTCGTCCTGTCACTACACGCCCTTGTAAAAAGCCTCTCTCCAGTTTTCTTGTAGGCCCACTTCAGATACTGGAAAGCTGCTATAAAGTCTCCCTGGAACCTTCTCTTCTCCAGGCTGAACAACCTCAACACTCTTAGCCTGTCCTCATAGGAGAGGTGGTCTAACCCTCTGATCGTCTTCATGGCCCTCCTCTGGACCCACTCCAACAGGTCCATGTCCTTCTTGTGTTGGGGGCTCCAGAACTGGACACAGTATTCTAGGTGGGGTCTCACAAGAGCAGAGTAGAGGGGCAGAATCCCCTCCCTTGATCTGCTGGCCATCCTTCTTTTGATGCAGCCCAGGATGCGGTTGGCTTTCTGGGCTGCAAATGCACATTGCTGGCTCATGTTGAGCTTCTCATCCACCACAATTAGAAAAATACAGGCTGTGAAAAAAGCAAGTGCCAATTACTTGCGTTCTGAGGGTGCATTTGAAGAACAGCGAGCATCTAGCAGAACTACTGTGGGTGCAGATCTTTAAAAAAACCTCTTCTTAAATGGTGTTCCTGAAGGGCTACTCAGACCAGCTGTCTTCTTAAAGGAGGAGGAAAACCTGGCTGTTCTTGAAAACAGGGATTTACGTCAAATAATGAGTAGCCTTTCAGAAACTTCAAATACAATAGTAAGGGCGGCTCTTGTTTCAGTAAGACCAGCGATGTTTAACTGTTAGGCATCAAACCAGCATTTTAACTGTTGGCTCCACCAGGGAGGCAGCAGGATGCCTGTAGTGGGAACACCCTGACAAACCATGCTACTGTGGGTGCCTGTATGATTAGTTACATCCACTAAAAGAGGCGTGTTCCTCTGATGCTTAAGTGCCACAAGGTTCAGGCACTTTCCAAAAGCCATTTTTCCCCAGGAGCTGAAAGAGAGATTTGTCAGATGGCACCTCAGGTTCTGGCCAGTTGAGCTGTCTGACTACGCCTGCTTTCTGAGAACAAATCTCAGCAGTAAAAGGAGAAAAACTGAGGTTCTGATGTGCTTTTCTTTTCTTTCTTGCTGAACCATGTAAGAGCTTTGCTGTGGACCTCAAGAGAGAGTTTCAATCACCTGTGTGCAAGAGCAGCTAGTCAGGATGGGTAAAAAGAGAAGATATCGGGGGAGGAGGAATCAAAAGGGAAATCAAGGCAGACTAAGAGTTAGGCTTTTCAAGGACTTTTTTAAGGAGCAAAGGCCCTTCTGAGGCCATCCTTGAAGCCAGAGGGACCTATTCATGTCCCAGATTATTTTTACCTGTGTGGGTGTGGAACAGAGGCATACAGTGCTGCCCAGTTTATCCATTCCCGGATGCATTTTGAAACTCGTATGTAGACTGTCCACAGTGGATACAATCCGTTCGTGCTAACGATGATGAATGTAATGCAATGATCAAAATCCTGACATTTCTCAAAATTTCTCCTGTGAAATCTCAGATGTTATGAAGACCAATAATAAACCTGGTATAAACAGAGCTGTGCATCTCAGCAGCATGGTTTTTTTCATAACATGTACACACTCTTTCTAAACAGAGAGCAAGATCTTCGGACCCAATAGTGAGAGTAATTGCATCTGTAGGATCTGCCTGTGCAGCGCTGCTACTGGTCTTTTGCATGCACTCGGTAGGGTACGGTTTCATAAACAGTGTTAACTGATACCAAAAGCTTATGCAAACCAAATTGCCTTTTCTGTACAAGCAAAGATACCTGTGTTCTGTCTGCATTTTCTAGAGTGCTTAAATAAAAAAATAATAGTAGTATGATTTACAATTTTTGTGCTGATCATTGACTTCGTGAGCTCAGTGGGAGTTGTTGATTTGAAAGACTTGAGGTTACCAGTTTGTCTTTCTGTTTGGGGTACTAATCATGTCGCAGCATCCATAAATAGTCATAATGCTTTTTCTGAGAAATTGCTATTTTGGGTATCCTGGTGTGGCCCTGCATTATCTGACTGTGCGAGACGAGAGCTGATGCAGTAATCTCCTTTTCGTTGATTTTAGCCACTTTGACTGATGTGTTTGTGTTAATGGAGAAACTAGGGGGCCTGCTCACCTGAGGAAAATTGTGTGTTCACTTGTGTATTCCTGTGTGTGGGTTCACAGATGGCGTTCAGGGAAATATTGATGACTGGTTCCCAACACGACCTACTATCTGGAAACGTTAGACGTGTTGTCACATTGGGGTCCAGCTAGCTCAGTGCCCTGCTGTCAGTGATTGGCAGTAGTGGATGCCCGAGGCAGATTACAGGGTCAGTGCACCTGTGTGCTGGTATATCCTCTAAATATTCCCCCATCCTTAGTACAGTGTGACTCAGGGATTTTTGTTATTGTGCTTGGTAGACCCAGACAGACTTTATCCCATGCATTTTTCCAGGTGCTTTTTAGACTAGGTAAGCTTACTATCTGTGGTACCCTTTCATCCTATGGCAAGGCGTTCCTTGCATGTGGAAGGGCAGAAACACACTTTGGCTGAGGGTTTCCAGCATGTTGGCTCTCCGCTTCGTAGACAGCTAGGTCAGCCAGCTTTTTGATATGCCTTTGTCACTGGGAGTACATGCTTGTTTGGACAGCCAGATCTGCCATTGACTTTAGAGGGTATCCAGCAGCCTCTTTGTGCTGGGCCCAGGAGTCAGAGGTGTGCTGTGGATTTTGACCCGAGGCCAGCATGGTCACAGCCACTCTCTTACATGCAATTGACTCCTGAACTCATGTTAAAAAACCGCCAAACCTTTTTCTTTGCCCCCTCCAGTATCCGTTCTCCGAGGGATAATAGCGCAACAGATTGCCTAGAGACCTCCATGCTTCTCTTCTGTGCCTGTGCAGTGCCATTCTCTGTCTCAAGCAAATGCTGAAATGGGGATGTTTTGGTGCTTTTATGATGTTTGACAGGGAGTTGACTGTTGTGCGTGGATTTCAGACAACAGCGCAAGGGAAACTGGAAGGCAGCCATTTCTTCTTGCTTATGCACCTCGGTGCTGTGGGCAGCTGCCTTGCTGGGTTGTTGGGATGCGGTGGGCGAGCACAGCAAAGGCTGCATCACTGTCCGCGGCCCCTCTCCCATCTCCTCTCTCGGTGGTGAAGAGGAGCGCCTCCATGGCTGCCTGCGCTGCCTGCCGGGCTGGACCGGCTCAGCCAGGTAACGGCCTGGGGAATTATCTCTGCCTTCCAGAGACAGGAGTGGCCTTGCTGCTAATTAGCAGCCAGGCAGGTCCCTCCCAGCAGGGTGCGGAGCAGCGGTGTGATGCCAATAGGGCTGGCCACAGGAAGGGTCATATTTAAACAGAGCCAAATGCAAAAGCATAATCTTGATGGGAATTATACGCATGCCATGTAGCTTTACCATACTGGATATACCGGCTTCCTGAGCTGCCCCACTTGTTAGTAACATAATCTGTGAGAGTTTTTCTGCCGGCCTCAACAGTGGCAAATCGTATATATCTATATATATGTACATATGTGCCTGTATAAATATGTATAATAGATACATGTATTTGTATACGTATGTGCATATTTGTAGTGTATGTGTAGGGGCCTCCAGACCCCCTGCTTTGATCTGTTGGTTGGCTTCTGCTGTCACTGAATAAGTTGCTAATGCGAACGCAGCCACAGGGTGAACATTTGCAGACCGAGGTTTTACGTCTGCTAGAATGAGAGCTTTGTTAGCTTCGGAAAGAAATACTTTCTTTTGTAGACACATGCCTAAATATATCTAACACTGCATTAAGAAGATGACAGCCTTTATAAAAGAGCTAATTGGTTAAGTTGTCCATATAAATCTGGCCAGACTTATAATACTCTAGTCACTTTGAGGGGATGGGTGATTTATGGTGAATGGGGAAGTAACATCATTATTTCCCCATTTTCATCAATCACCATGGCAAAGGGTGCATGAGCAGCTATTGTGCTTGTGGTAGCAAATTTTGAGCTTTGCAAGGCTGCCCGAAGGCAATGGGACAGGGGAAGAAGATGGTGGCTCCTAGCTCACATCGTCCCTCCTGCTGTAATTACAGTAATACCTCTTTTACAATAGCACTCTGAGCAGCAACTCTCTTTCTTCTGTGACAGCATTTCAGCCACACTGAGCTAAAAAAGAAATGCATCTCTTTTAACAGGACCATAAGTAGCTTTGGATGTATAACGCCTCTATAAAACTGCTTGGCAACATGATTTATTGGAGCAGGATCAGTGGTAAAAGTGACTTCTCTGACAGTAATGGATGAAAGACTTCCAGTGTAGCTACTCTGTCTCTGCTTGGTGCCTATGCCAACAGCAGGCTGGTTTTGTCAGCTCATTCATAATCTCTGCTTTGCTCTCAGCAGAATCTGTTGCACAAAACAGGTTTCAGCCATGGCAGATGGTTTTTTTCTAGTCCTCTGTGGGAGCTGCTGCAGAAGATGGGTCAGTGCAAATGCTGCTTGATTCCTAAGGTGCTGTCTGTCTAATTCCACATCCAGAGCCCATGCCTAGGTGAGAGTTGGGTGCATACCGCTCCCCTACCCCTCGCTGCTGCCCACCCCCTAGTTTCCGTGAGGAGAAACTTGAGTGAATGGGATGGAAGGAGCCGCGCTGTTCTTAGACTGAGTGTGAGGTCTGGCTGATCAGCAGCCCAAGGTCCCAGAGCAGCCTCCGATGTATCTTCTATGCAGTGCCGGTGAGAAGACTGGGTTGAGAAGCCTGAATTTTAGATGCAAATTTTTCAAAAGTATAAATGGAAGTGAAAGATCCCAGAAACCACATCCTGAAAGATACTGCTGGGATTTAGGTGTTTCAGTGTCTTTGAGGATCTGGATTCTCATGCGTTTAGATCAACTCACTGCCATGTACCAAGCACAGGATCAGGCCAGCGCCTCCTGTTTTACATCCCCTGCAGCCTGGCCTGCAGTGTGGACTTAGAAGTGCCACGACCCTTCTCCGCCTCCACGATCCCACAAACTGATGCAGCTGGACATCATAAGCTGGGAGCTTCTCACCAACCCCGCTTGCTTTGTGGGACCAAGAAGCAGCAGAGATGCTCTGGAGCTATGAGGCCATCGAGAGGCAGCTGGTATTTAAAAGCAGTTCATGAGCCATGCATCGCAGAGCCCTGACCTGCATCCTGACTCGGGTGGCAGTGTGGCGTTGTGTGTGCAGTGTGACATTGGCAGTGCGACCTGACACTAGGGCTCCCTGTGGTGGGACAGCAGAGCCCACGCCTGTGCTATGTGGGTAGCCGCACCGTCCACCCTGCCCATACCTGGACTTGGAAGCTAAGTGGGTTTGGATCTAAGTGAGGTGTGCGTCGGGGAAGTGTCTTCTTCAGCACATACTTCTGTTATCCCAAGAGAAGACAGAGAAGCATTGCCATGGCAACTATTCTCCCGTGAGTATTTTTCCAGAGTTTTCCAATCTCGTTCAATTTTTTTTATATCCCTAGTGTTTAATTTAAGGCCTTTCCTAACTGGAGTCCAAAGAAGCAATTGAAGCATCTTCTGCCATTAGACAACAAGTTCAGTCATCTTCCCACATGACTGATGAAGTTCAAGATCAAGAGAATTGAATGTTGCTGTGAGTAAGAGAGGAGAGGATCTGAAATTTGAAATGCATCGTACTCAGACAAATGAAACAAATGACACCTTTTACCCAAAGCAAAGAATTGAAATAAAAGGTAGTGTACAGCATGACAATTTTGGGCACGGTTTCCTGCTGGCAGATCTTTGTAGCTGCTTAATCACTGATTGCAGAGTTTCTCAACCCTCTTTATGACTCAGCTTTGCAAGGCAACATCTTTCCAAATCATCATGTGCTGGCCCGTTGAAATCTCTTTCATGAGCTGTAGTATTATTTAGCCAGATTACTTTGAAGGGGTTGGTTACTGCAGTGGTGTTTATTTGAGGAAATTAAGTTGATGTAAAACCATGCCTCTCGTTCTCCAATTCCTGCCTTCCACCTGCACACCGGTACCCATGCATGGGAAACCCAAGCTGAAGGGGGAGGAAAATTCCTGTGGAGCTGTAGGAGGGAGAAGGTTGATGCTCTGGTTGTGCTGTCTCAGGGGAGGGTAGTGTGAGGGTGGGTCAGTTGGACATAGTGCCTTGGGTGCCCCATAACTCATGTGCTGGCCCTTTGCCTTGGCAGATGTTGGTGGGGAAGGGGAGACAGCCAAACCCCTTCCGATAAGGATTTATGCTATGATGGCTGCAGTACAGTTAAACACAGAAGAGGAACCAGAGATGCCTCCCAGCTTCTCCAGCCCTGCCTTGAGCCAGACCCTGTCTCCTCCCTACACCAGGGCCCAGGGAACAAAGATCTCCCTGGAAATCCCAAACACAACTCTGCTCCCACTACGTTGCCATCTGTTTTGTGCAAGACTTTGGTATACGCCCTCATGGAGAGCAATGCTCTTTCTCTGAGGACATTCTTAGCACCACGTCCCTGGAGGGGCGAGATCCTGAGCCACGAGACCAGCTGAGACTGCTCTGAGCACCCCTCCCTGCCCCAGGGAGGGGAAAAACAGAAACACTGATTTTATGAGATACTCCGTCTTGGAAACCTGGCCTAAAACACCCTTCAGTTGGGAAGCTGCCCAGCCTATTTCAAAACGATGAAGGCAGTCCTGCAGGTTTTGGAGTGCTTGCTTGATCTGAATGGGGAAACAGGGTCTGGAGCAAATAGAGCTGGGAAAACCAGGTACGGTTTCAGGCACACAAGGTGCCCAGACGTGGTTTTGTTCCCCCCAGGTGTATTTGTTGGTCTGACCGTGTGTTGACCGCTATGTAGCTTCACGCCTCACCTCCCCCATCTCCCTGGGCATGGTGGTGGCACTGGTCACCTTTGGGGCAGGCAGTGCCCTGCTCCTCGCTTTGCTACTCAGATGCATGCTCCAGGCATGGTTGGTATCAGTTTTTTAATAGTTACACAGGAGATCTCTCTGGATCCAGGAATGAAGACCAGATCTTGAACCAGGGAAGTCATTTAGCTGCAGACATCTCTCCACAGAACTGGTTTGTTAACAGGTGGCAGGAGTTAATTTAATTTACATTGGGATGATGCTATTTCTGAAGAAGAGCGAAAACCAAAAGTTTTTTCTGTAGCATATGATTTAGTTTTTGGCTTTTAAAAATTTGTTTATTTTGAATGGAAGCCCAGAATGCACTGAATGTAGCAAAAATTGCATAGATACAGACAGAGATTTTTGGTTCACCTTTCAAGTTACTCCTGCTTTTTATGCTAAGGCAGTAGCACTTGAAAAAACTCTGGATGTTTTCCCTTTCCCTGGAAATAAATATGTGAAAATAACAATCCTGAAGAAACACAGGAGGCAGCTGCTTCCAGATAACTCTGCTGAAAGCAACAATATATGACTAGGCACACCAGGGAGAGGAGGATTCTGTCCTGGGAACTGCCACCCAGCCAGAGAGTTTCCTGGTGACTGCAGCTCCCTGTCCTGGGAGACACAGCAAGGGGATGAATGGGAGCTCCCCAGACAGTCTGGATGCGGAGATAAACACAATTGTTTTCCAAAATCTTTGATCCCATAATTCATGAATACATTTATCATAAATAGCCATTGCACAGCCCACTGTTATGACAAACTCTTCTGGAACTAATCCATTTCCAGAATTATGACAAGCTAAAAATGTTGTCTATTCCCATGGCTATAGACAGAGAGCTGCTACTCAGCAGCAAATGTACCACCAAGTGCCTTAAAAATAGCCCCTTTGGAATTATTCGGTGTTTGAGAGTTGTCATTTCATAGGGGTAAAAATGGATCCATTTTGTCACAAATTATGCATAATATGTATTCACAGCTTTATAAATAGCATTTATAAAATTATGCGTATAATTTTATCTTAAATTGATGCTGAGCAAACAGACAAAACAATCAACAAGAATTAGCACACAAGTTTTGTTCTAAGGAGAAATCTTGGTTGCTGGTAACACCTTAGACAATTTTAAGACTTTTGCCTTAGAAATGCGGATGTCAAGAGACCTTCCTCCCCTCTCCCCCCTCCCTTCTTTTCTTTCTTTCTTTAAGACAGCTTTAGGGAAAAAAGTTGAAATTACTGCCATCATGGCAAATGTGATGACTCTAAGCAGCCCAGGCCAGAGTTGTCACCCACACAAACGAATTCCACAGCTTTAGCTATTCTGTAGGAGAGAGGTTTCCAAATGCAGGGTTGTATATCACTTGGGGTCCCAGCTCTTGCAAGTGGAGTCACAAATGTGATGGAAATTCAGTTGCCGAAATGGGACTCCGAGCCAGAACTGGGGTCAGTAGCTGAGACATAGCTTGAATTGGCTCTTAAAGGCGCATTTGGGGACCGCGCTTTTTGGCTTCCTCTCTTGTTATTCTGCTTCCTTTCATCTCACTTGCCCTTGCAGCACCGATGCAGGGACAAAGCATTTGTACTGGTGGGTGAGGAAGGTGAGGTCTCATGGGAGGCTCCCAGACATCCTTCCTTTCCCACTTATTGGCTCTGCTGAAAGGTAGCAGATAAAAATGTGAAGGCTTTACAGCTGCCCTGCCACCGGCTTTCTTGTCTGCCTTCTCCCCTCTGGAGCCTGGCTGTGGGCTGAGGGTCCTTCTTATCTCTAAACATGCTCAGTCACATCCCGTGATGGCCAAGGCCCTAGGGAAGAGTAGGAGCTAGGGTTGGGAAAGGCGGTATCTGGGGAAAAAACATTGCAATATTGGAGTTGCAGAACGAGGCCTATGAGGCCTTATAGGAGAGGACGATGATTTTGTTTGAGAACAGAACTGGTTTTACTCACTCACACTTGCATATCAGTGCTCATAAACAGCTGGATGCCAGCATCCAAGGGGTAGTTTACTCTGGGTGAGGTTGCCACAGCCATCACTGATAGTCCCGGTTGGGGACTACCCTCCAGAGGACAGACCCGCAGCCCACCAGGAAGCATGAGGTGGAGAACTGGATGCATGTGCTGGAGGATGCCACCCCTGTACAACATCATGGCTCAGAGCTGTGGTTGTGGAGTCTCAGGATACAGTGCATGAACAGATACAGTTGTCCTGTCCTGACCACAGCGGATAAGGCAGTTTAAAAGTGGGATTTAGCAACTGAGAGAGGAAAATAAAATGCGCTTCTCAGAACAGCGCAACAGCACAAGACAGCAACTTCACCGAAACTCTGAGGTCATTGAAATTGTAATGCTTTCCTTAGAAATCAGCATTTAAAACATCCTTTTAATGAAATATGACATTTTTCTTTGAAAAAAGTCTTAGAATAGTACATTTTAAAAAAAAAGTTTTTTCATTTTTTCATATGATTTCACAGAAATAAATAAATATTTTCTGGGGCAATTTATATCCCTCTTACCATTTTACTGAAATTATCAAATGGTTTCCAGGACAACTTTCCAATAGCACTAGGGTTTGCATTTCTCCTTCTTGAGGGGTCGGGGAGGTCTTGGTCAGAGAAATCAAGGGATAGACAAAAATGTCAGAACTGTGCTTTGATGTTTTCCCACCTCTTGCTAAAGCAAGAAACATTGGCTGTTAATGTGATAAAAAGGAGTGAGGCTAGCAGGGGATTTATGCCCTCCTGGAGACATGGTGTGCTAGCTTTCCTCCAAGTTCTCTCATGCTATTTCCATGGCAACACCATATAATGATAACTCCCACTGATTTTCTTCTTTTATCTGTTATTTTGGTCCCAGATAGTGATGGAGCTGAGGCATACATTTCTTTCACACCATTTGATGCCCACCAACAGCTAAAAGTAAATAATGTCCTCATTCTTCAGACCTTTAGGAAGCGCAGTTAGTTCAAGGCGCTTTCGGGAATTCACCTGCAGAGCTGGACAGAGCTGAGACAAGAAAAACAGTGCTACAGATGCTCAGAGGAAGCTGCAAAGGGTGAACTTTTCAGTACAAGGTGACAGGATTACATCCCACTCCTGCCTTTCTCCTCCCCTTGGCCAGGGTACCAACTAGAGGCTAAGTAGGAGGCCATGGATGAATGGAGGATGGATGGTTTGGCTGCAGGGAACTACATCTCAGCTGTCCTGCCCACAGGAGACAGGAGGTCACTCTGCCTGACTGGGAGATACTCCCATCCCCCTGCTGTCTGCTTATGATTGCAGATCTGGTCCAGCTCACGAGACAAGGATCAGGAGCTTCTCCCAGGCAGAGCTGCAGCCAGAGAAACCCTTGACCAAGTGCCTCTAACCCATGACTTCCTCCCTCTTACGAAATCTCTTCAGCAAGCTGCTGCTGGCTGATTTTACATAGCAGAAGTGGCAGGCATACAGCTTGTTCTGGGAAAGCTGTGCTTGCTTCATCTACCTAACAGCACAGGACAGGGCAAATCGTCAGGGCTGAGGCAGAGAGTCCACGAGAGCCTGGAGTCCAGCTGCCAGCATGGGCTGCACCCAGCATCTGTGCTTGAGTTGTGACTCAGTCAGTGCCAGGGAGGACAGGACACTCTGAATGTGAAGACCTATCTTAAGCATTACCTTACTTTGTATCACAAAATCATAGAATGGTTTAGGTTGGAAGGGACCTTAAAGATCATCTAGTTCCAACCCCCCTGCCATGGGCAAGGACACCTCCCACTAGACCTCAAGGTCAAAGCCTCATCCAACCTGGCCTTGAACACTTTCAGGGATGAGGCATCCACAACTTCCCTGGGAAGCCTGTTCCAGTGCCTCACCACCCTCATAGTGAAAAATTTCTTCCTGAGATCTATTCTAAATCTGCCCTCTTCCAGCTTGAAGCCATTACCCCTCGTTCTATCACTACATGAGAGCAGCTAGGTTTTGGCTGTCCTCATTTCTTCCTACAGAGATTCCCATTTAAGCAAATGATCAGTGCCAGGTGGAAGGGCATCCTCCTTCAGGAAGGGACCTTAAACCCCACTGACTTACACTTGATAATAGCGCCTCTTCTGAGTAACGGTGCTGCTCAGAAGAGCTGTCCTACTCTGTTTAGTCCTCTCTGTCCTGTAAACCAGCTGTTGGTGAGAGCTTTGCTGGGGTTCAGGCTGTTTTAATGGGTGGAGAGGCTAATTATGCAAGAAGTTATTCAGTTCTCTGCACACAGAGAGATTTGCAAGGATGGGAGCATGGCAAGTATCAATGCCCCTCTGCTGTGAGAGTGGTCAGAGCAACTGCATGGAGCGGTGGGGAAAATGGCACTGCACCCCCAGGGACCATGTCCCATGGCTGAAGTCACTTCGGATTTGTGTTGCCCACTACCCTGGAGGGGTGAGCCAAGAAGGGGGACACAACCTCCCTGCCTGGCTCCCCACCACCCCACTGGGTCCCTCTTCCTTTCACCCTTACAAAGAGATCAGGACAGTTTCAGGTCTGACATATTTCACTGCTTAGCTTCACCTCGTCAAGACCCAACGACAAGAGTTAATTCTAAGGAAAATGGAAAAGGAGCCAGAAGCTCGGTGCTGTGATTAGCCCCTGCTCCCTGGTTAGCCAGTGTACTTGCTGGTTGGGACTGGTGTCCGTCACTGCCAGAATACTGATGAGCTGTGGGCCCAGCTTGTGCATCCGTGAGATGATGTGTGTTTGCAGGAGCCAGGGGACTGCAAACACATGCAATTATCCAGACACCACCTCCGTTACAGGGAGAGGAAGGAGGGTTCAGTAGCATGAGTCTTTGCCTGGAAGCAGCCCAGGTGGATCTCCTCTGCATAACACAGAGCAGCCACCTAGGCATGGTGGGAATCTGCTCTTGACCTTGTGCCCTGGATGTAGGGAACAGCACTTCCCCATCATCTTGGCATGATGGCAGGATAAGCACTTGAAAGATCTCCTGTAGGACTCTTAGCAAGTCAATAGAGACATCAAATACACAATAGGAGCATTACTAAATGCCAGATCTGAGGTCACCAATACAAATTCAAGCCCAGCACCTTGTCCACATGTATTATGATGATCCCATCAATCACAAACAATTCCCCATTCCCCAGGGTAGAACTGGGGTTGAGGCAGTGGGGTTAAACACAGCAACAAATCCCTGCTAAGAGGGAGGCCACAAAGACAAGTTTCTAAAGTCCTCGTATAAAATGTATCCAAAGTTCATGTTTTTTTATTTCTTAGGATGTTGCTAAGACACATACACTCATAAAAATGATTTTTTCCAGCCTTAGACATACAGATGCCTCTAAAGTGAGAACTAAAGCCAAAGAAACTTTTGTAATTGATTTTACCAGCAAGAATTTAACTTTTTTGTCCCAGATTCTCACTTCAAATGCTTCTATTAATTTCAATGTGAGCATTGTATGCACAGTTGGAGGCAGAGCATGCCCCAAAAGCTGATTACATTTGAAGAGTGTGCTGTGAAAGAGAAATCAAGCGAGACACTATCAAGGGTTTCATCTCTTTAGAATCCTGTAAAGGAGCATACAGCTTCTTTCAGCGTTTCCCCATTCATTCTATATAGACAAAGTTGCTTCCGCTTTTAGAGATTACCACCAGACAATAAAGACAAATGATATTAAAAAAAAGGCAAGATGCATAATGAAACTTGCAGAGAGAGGACCTTCCCCTCCTCCCACCCTACTTGTCTCCAGGATTTGGAAAGAATCCCTTGTAGGCAGAGCCAGGGCCAGACACCTCGGTAAATCTGGCTTTAGGACTCCTCCTGTTGGATGAAAAATGTGATGGCGACCAAGACACGAAACACTGATCTGCTGTGAACTCACTGGAGCGGTTTGAATAGGTTAAAAATGATTCATGATCTATCTTCATGCAATCTGGGTAACTCAGCAGAAACGCGACCGTGTGTCCACGGTGGATGCAGATCACGCAGTGCCCCCTCCTGGTTACTGAAGATCGTGGCACAAGGGTCCGATACCATGGGAAAAATGAGCCAGTTCAGTATTTCAGGTCCTCACACAGGACAGGTTTTAGCCTGTATTTCAGGGAATATGCTAAAGCAGAGCAGGTGGCAGAACTGGTCTTGTCCTTGGCGAGGAGCAGGGCAGCAGGGAGGGGGACACTAGCACTGCGATACTGCAATAAGCTGCACGGGCAGGATCTGAGTCATTTGAAGCAGCGTTATAACTGCCCCACAGTCCTTCCAGCAGCCTCGCAGCATCCTGTGTCATGGAGAGCTGAGCACACCAGACTCCTGTCTCACGACCCAATAGCTTGCCACACTGCCAGAAACTCACAGCTAGGTCTGTCGTGCTGGAAAAACCTTATGCTTTTATCTTGTCTGTAGACGACCCAGTAGAGACAGGTAGATGAGTTCATACAATTTTCTACCCTTTCCCCTTCAAACCAGCACATACATCCTTGCATCAGTGACTACATCTGCTTGAGAAGTGACTTGCACTTAAGAGCTGGGCATTTAATCCTGGCCCTGCCAAGGTCTCATCTCACACAAATCGTTTGCCATGTTAAACCCAAAAGTCTGGATGTAACAAGGAGAACCACAACACAGCCTTGATATATAGTGATGATGGGGGTGATGGCTAAGGAGGAGAAGGGACACAGACAGGTCACGTTATCTACCTGCAGCTCCTTGCAATGTTATCTACCTGCCACTTCTCTGTGTAATAAAATTGTCCTGCACATGTCTCTACCAAATGTCACTAGCTCTGGCATTGGGGACCTCCTGTCCTTCTGACCGGCATAGTCCCACCTAGGTAGGCCCAGGAGCTTGGTGACCTCCATTTGGAAGGCTGGACAGGATGGGGAGCAGAGGTAGTGAACCATAACCTGCCTGGACAGCCAGGCTGCTAGACGCATGCCTGCTTGCCCGTTTGCTGCCCTCCCTAATGACTGTCCATCTCCCGTGGCCTCATGAAGCACCAGGAGTCTGTGGCCCAGGGTCTGGGGACTGACTGAACCTTCTTGCCCGTAGACACCTCACCAGAGCTGGGCAGGAGGCTCTCCAGGCAGTTATTTCTCTCCAGCAGCTGAAGTGCAGCCAGTCAGGAAGAGGTTAGTTGAAATCAAACCAAACTGTGCCTAAAATAAAATGAGTTCAGAGACAAGCTTTTTGTATTGCTGTATAAAACAAGCTGAACGTCACAGTGGAAAAGCTTCCTTTTTCAGCTGGAAAGTTTTAGGGTTTTTTTGGGGGTTTTTGTTTTTTTATTGGAACATGCTGAGTCAAATAAATCATTTCATGGGACCAAAATTGCAAATTTTAGCAAAGTTAAATGCAAGGGCGTGCAATAACTTTTTTTTAAAAAAAAAAAAATGGTTTTAATATTAAAGCTTTAATGAGATGCAGGCCTTTTCGTCTTTAATTACAGCAAGGAGTCCAGCGTGTTTTGCTTTGACCCCAGGGAGGTGGAGATGCCTCAGCCTGCGGCAGGAGCAGCCCCTTTCCGCCCCTCCCGGCCCCGCCGGGGCCAGGCCGGGAGGCGGCGCCGGGCTCCGCGGGGCAAGGGCGCCACCTGGCGGCCGCTGGCGGAATACCAGGAGGTGCCGCCCCGGAGCCTTTCCATCCTCCCGGGAAGCGCTGCTGCCTCTGTTCCTCGCACCGGCTTTCTTGGCGTTGCCTCCCCTTCCTTTGCGGAGCCAGAAACTCAAAACCAGCCTCCTGCCTGACTTTTGGAGGGGGTTGCTTTCAATCCTACCAGAATTAACACAGTGGGACGTGGCCCACTGGTCTGGAGATCACCCTGGGTACCAGTTGGATGCTGAAAGCGTCCTGGACCCTGTGTGCCTCATTGCTCCCTCGGCACCAATCTCAGGTAGCTGGGTTAGGGGCTGAGGGTCACAGCAGGCTCCTTCCAGGCGAATAGGTGGTGAGAGAGGGCGGTTTAGCACTGCTAAAACCAGAATGCCTGTAGGAACAGCCTGTCTCTTTGATTATAGAAGGGCCCTGGGATGACTAAGTGACTCTGAGCAATGCCAAGGTTTCTAATTTCTGAGACTCAAATGTGTTTGTTCAGTCTGGCAAAACCAGTATAGAACTGATTTGCAGAAAAACGTGCTTTCTTACAGCACTGAGCAAGGAGCAGCAACAAAGACAAGGGTGCTACTCAGGTCCCTTTCTCCCCATGACTATAGATCTCACCCAAAATTTTCAGCACTTTTTCACACTCCTGCTCCAGCATTTGAGCCTCACTGCAGGCTCTTTTGGGGGGAAACAGCAGATAGTGCTGTTGGAGACATGGCATTTTTTTTCAGCTCTTGACTAATTCTTTAGAGAAAAAGATGCCCATTTTGTAGGTCACAGCCTTTGCTTTCTCCTCAAATGCACCTGTTAGTGGTTTGATGGGAGAAACTCCTTAGCCAGGTGGAGCTGTGGCTGACTCCAGAGATAGATGCAGATAAGATCAGCCTGGTCAGCTGGGAGGTCAGCTCCAGCTCCATGCTTGGCACTTTAGAAAGCCTCTTGCAGAACATGGCACTCATATCTAGTACGGTGCTTCACTTGTCGCCATAGCAAAGGCAAAGCAAACACCAGTTTCCCTAGAAACTGTGGGTGGCAGGGCATGTTGACTTTAAGGGAGGGAGAGGATCCCACAAAGAACAGTCCTGGGTACAGAAGAGTGAGTGTGCTGCATGTGGGGAGAAGTGACAAGTCCCAGGCACACAGGGACCAGGGTGGCCAGAGTGGGGCAGGGTCCCCCAGGAGAGACTCCCACGGCCCCTGTCCAGCATTGCACGGTGGAGTGGCAAAGACGGCTTTGGGGCAGAGGGGGCCGATTACTCCTGGTTGGGTGGTCCAGTAAGGGCACAGACTCATTGAGCACAGCTGGTCACCAACAGCTCACCAACCCCAGCCTGGATGGTGTGTTGCAGACCAGCTAGTACCCAAGGGCTGGGCTTGCTACCACAGAGGCACACCTCGACATTGCATTCAGAGCCCCCCAGAAGCAGGTAAATGATGACAGGAGCCCTTGGACTACCTTCCCCAGGGCTCCCTGCTGGGAGAGGCAGCTCACGAGTGGCCTTGGGTGCCGTTTCTGGCTCTGCCAGAAACCACCTGCCTTAGATACAGAACCTCAACACTGTTCAGTCTTTTCTATTTAAAACCACACAAACTCCTCCAGGGCAAAGGGAGTAACGTGCGGGGAAAAATTAACCTGAAGAAGGCATTGTCCAGCAGTGCACACTTATGGCAATGTACGCCAACCACATACTGGTCTGCATGAGTAAGGATGAAGTCAGCAAGGTGAAGGAAGTTGTTATTCCACTTTATTTAGCACTTGTGAGGCCCTATCTGGAGTACTGTGTCCAGTTTGGGTCTCTCACTGCAACAGAGCTTCATCAAGTGGAACAAGTCTGTCAGGGGACCACTGAGACAGCTGGGGGCTGCTTGGAGCATGTCACCAGAATAAGAGACTGAGGGACCTGCTCAGCCATGAGAAGAAAGGCTAAGAGGGATCCAATTGCTCTTGTGTACTAAGTAAATAGATGCTATAGAGAAGATGGGGCCGGACTTTTCTTAGAGGTGCACAGTGAAAGGACAAGGGGTGACAGACAAGTTGCAATGAGGGAAATTCTGATTAGACACAAGTTTAAAAAAAATCCCAATGAGAGTGATCAGACACGAGTGCAGAGGCCCTGAGAAGCTGTGGGATCTCCACCTTTGGAGATATTCAAAGCTTAGCTGGACAAGGCCCTGACAACCTGGTCTAGTTCTGAGGTGAGCCCTGTTCAGAGCAGCAGCTGGACCAGACTTCTCCAGAGGGCCCATCTGATCAAAACCTTTGTATGACTCTAACTCCACTAAACCTACTAAAACGCAGGAAAGAGCTGGAAACAAGGAGGAACCCTGCGTCTTCTCAGAACCACCAGCTCCCTGCATATGTGGGAGCTTATGCTTTGAAGGGAGCTTGGGGCAGAATAAAGCAAGAGGCATCCCACATGTTATGCACTGTCCTGGTTTTAGCTGGGATAGACTTAATTTTCTTCCTAGTAGCTGCTACATTTTGAACTTAGTATGAGAATAATGTTGATAACACATATTGTTTTAGTTATTACTAGGTAATGTTTATATTAAGGACTTTTTCAGCTTCCCATAGAAACTGAGAGGGAGCATAGACAGGACAAGATGGCCACAAGGACTATTCCATGCCATAGATGTCATGCTTAGTATATAAAGAGGGATTGGCTGGGGAGCAGGGATCCATGATCACTGCTCAGGACAGGCTGGGGAACTGATCATCGGGTGGTGAGACCAATTTGTGTTGCATCACTGTGTTTTGTATATTCTTTTACCATTACTACTACTACTACTACTACTACTACTACTACTATTATTATTATTATTATCATTATTATTATTTTCATTATTATTATCTTCTGTTACTGTTCTATTAAACTGTCTGTCTCAACCCACGAGTTTTTTTTCCCCTCCTTTTCTCCCTCTTCTCCCTACCCTTCTGGGGAAGTGGGGGGGAGTGAGTGAATGGCTGCGTGGTCCTAAGTTGCCAGCTGGGATTAAACCACGACACCCACACATGACCTACACACTGGCAGCTTTTAGATCTCAAGTTTGTCTTTAAGACATGGCAAAGCCAGTCCCTCCCTGGGGAGAGTGTTGAGGAGAAGAGTTTAAGCTAAGCAACCTTGTGGAAGGAGGAGTTGATGCTCTGATGCTGCCACTTGCTCCTCTGGGTGTTGGTCCCCTCTAGGTGCTGCTCACGGTCTGTAGTGCAGCTGCTCGGGGTGGCTGAAGGAGACTCTGCTCCTAGCTGTTCACCTTGTCTTTAGCAGGGCCAGGAAAATGGGAGGCGTTTCTGCTCTTCAGCTACCTCTATTTCTGGTCCAGTGTGATGAGATACACTGAAACCTACAGTGTAGGGTTTGTCTGGGAGAAGGTGACTACTGTCATTACGGTCTGGACACACCATCTGTACCGTCAGTCCTGCTGCAGGGATGGTCACCTTTGGCAAAGGGGCACCATGCACACTTGGGCCAACAGTTGCCACATCTGAGATGTGGCCCCATGATTCTGTCCCTTAGGGAGCAGATCTGATTAAAGTGGCCCCTGACCCCGTGAGCCTGCAGATAATGGGTGCACAAGGCTGTGCCAGCCTCCCCACCAGCCCTGGTTACTCAGGCACAGCTGAAGTCACCATTTGACACTACTCTGTGTTGAATACTGAATCAGGGAAGGGTCAGATGGCAGCAGAGGGGATGTCTGAGGGAGGGAGGCAGGGGTCGCTGCCAGTGACCCATCACTCAAATGGAGCAGGCCAGAGAGGATGCAGCTTTTCAGCACTTCCTTCAGAAAAGTCTGGGGTGTGCGAGGGTGCCCCACGTTTACAAGGAGCTTACAAGGTGTCATGGGTCCCCCATCCCAGCTGCCTCCTGCCACCTCAGCAGACCAACGCTTGCTTTCTTGGTCCACGGTCAGCCTGGCAGGCATAGGAGATGGACATGCTCCCTAACACCTCTGCCTCCAGAGCCTGAAGGAGGATGCAACCCAGCCACAGTCCCACCGGCTGGCAGCGTGCTCCTCCCCACCCACAACCAGTCCCCAGCATCTCCTGCCCCAGATGAGGGAGGGGGAACCATTTACCACCCCTCTGACACTGCAAGGGCTACAGGGCTTGTGGGGAGAGGGTGAATCCCTCCCAAAGAAACACCTTATTTGGGGAGGGTGGCGCTGGCACCAGCTGTCAAAAGGGGAGCTTTTTTGGCAAGCCAGGGAGCATTTGGGAGGTGAACCCAGCAAGGTCTTGCTCTGTCCCAGGCCCTGACACCACTGGCCTGGGTTGGTGCCCCAAGCATTTACTGCACCCTCCATGCCCATGCGTGGGTGGGCACGTGGGGCCCTACAGCCCTGGAAAGCCCATGGGCTGGTGACCCTGAAGGTTCTGCGTTCGACTGGTGCCTCTGCCCTTCTTTGCCCTTTTCCCATGATATCCCTGACCTGAAGTTCAGCTGACTTTATCCCGCCTCCTGATAATCCTGGCTGCTTTCATAATCCAGGTGTGCTTCATGCCAACCCTTCTCCAGTGTGTACATTTCTGGCTTTCTGGTCTCCTTGAACAGGGAGAGGAGGGACCAGAAACCAGAGGCCCTGAAGCCAGTGGACCTTCAGCCCCCACGACTAAGGGAGCCCTTTGTAGGAGAGAGGGTAAGGATGAGCCTTACTGGATTTACTGGCCTTCCTGTGGGCAGATTTTAAGAAAAACCAGCACGAGGATCAGCCAACCTTCCTGCCTCCTCCACTCACTTGTTTCTATAGGGTCTTACCTGTCTGGTCCCAGCAGTTTAGGATTTCCCTGGAACGTGTGTGTGTGTGTGTGTGTGACTAAGTGGCCGACCGGGTTGGTTTAAGATGACTTTTAAGGTAAGAGGAAACTGCTGCTTTCCCAAAAGCTTCTCCTGAGGTGCGAGAAACCTGCACCAGCCCTTTCCCGCCAGCACCAGAGAGGCACCACCCCTTTCCCGCCAGTGCCACGTTCCACAGAAATTTCTATTTAATTTGGCATTTAAATCAGCCCTCACCCAAAGCTGCCTTAATATTGAACGAGTGCAAAATAACTCCAGGCAGATTAGTATTTGTGTCATTACAGAGGCTTAAAAACATAACTCTAAAAGGCGCTGTAAATCCACGGAAGGAGATTTTCACTCTCTGCCAAGCAGCATGCACAGTAACAACCAAGTAATCAAGAAAATCGCTGTGCCTTGAACCGATGGGAGTGCATATGGTGCCCCTCATCCCTTCTAGTTCTGCCACCTCTGGGGCCGAGTTGCATTTGGGAGGCACTTTCTGGTCTGTGGCAGTCAGTGAAGGAGTTGATAAGTGTCTGGGATGTGGAAAACACACATGGTAAGAGCATACTTTGCTCTTATTTCTCCTTTTAGCCTGTTCCTTTGCTCCACCAGACACCACTGAAGCAGGGGAGCTGGCTCTGTTTCAACAGTTTTGGCTCCTCCTGGGACATAATCTAGCTATATTTAAGCCATCAATGGCACCACATCAGCTTGAAAACCTAATTTGTTGAAAGTTTGGTGTTGTTTCAAGCACATCCCTCCTACCTTCAGTCTGCAAGTCAACAACTTGCATCATGGCTTCACATACCCCCTTCCCAATCTGCTCCCCAATATTACATTAGTATTCTTGAGTTTTCTCCCCCATCCTCTGTGTTACATGTGTGGAACTGTGTAGATGGAGGGGAGAGAAGAAGGGCAGGGTAAACATCGTTTTCATCTCTAATTTACTAGAAAAAACCAAGATGTCCTATGATGCATTTCAAACCAATGCCTGGGAGGGCTTTCTCATGCCAAGGGATTCAGAAGACCCAAATGTCCCTGAGTTGTCCTTCAGGGCTGGTAGACAGAGTGGGAAAGGCCCAGCCTGGCATATTCTAGACAGCACTGTGCCTGAGGAAGGGGGTTTGCTTGCCAGGAGCATATGGATATGTGGCAGCATAACATACCACGTAAAAACTCATGGGAGAGAAAGCCTCTAAAATGGGAGATGAGGGTCTCATACCATCAGGAGGTTTAAAAAAATTATCATCATCATCATCACCTTCATCACTATTTTGCTTTGATATTGTTTCTACTTTCAAATAAAAATATTACATCTGTTTGGAACATCAGAAAGATATTTTTACAAGCTGAATTAAATGCCTAAAAGCTCCTTTCCTATTCTCGATTATGCATACCCAGCAAGGCACAAGTGAATAAATACAGGAATATAGAAGCAGCAGACACAGACACATGCAGTGATGAAAAGATCAGATCCTTCCTTCTGCATTTGCTTGCTATGGCTTGGGTTTATATTTCTTCATTTCTTAAGTACTTCCAACAGTGAATCAGCTTGCTTTATTCCAGAAAAGTAGCATGGAGAAGCTACTAACCCTCTTCTGTACCGTCAAGCAGCTGATCCCTGGTCCACAGTGGCAGCTTTGAAGAAGTCAGCATCTCTGCCGTTTTCCCCCCAGCTGCAATCTCCCAGACGGCCCGCTCCAACCCATGAAGACCAGTTGCTGTCACCCCACCAGCCATTAGAGGAATCACATTCCCAAGGAAGAACACCAGTCTCTCATAGTCAGGCTGTTTGGGTTTTTATTAATTAAATATTCCACATAAAAAGTACTAAATAAATATATAGCTGTGTCAGAAACCAGTGTACCATACACACCCACTTGGAGAGCTCTATGTGTTTATATATGAAATATCATGGAAAGCTATTTACCAAATGCAAAGCAGGCTACAGAATGATTCAACTCTGCAGACTCATTGCTCATTGCCAGGGTGCAATCCACATGGCACACACACACGCACGCACGCACGCACATGCTCACGCTCACTCACTCCTAGGAAGAAGGGTGTCCACCCTCCGTAACCTGGCTGCTTGGGAAATGTTTGTGTTAATGCCACAGACACGCTCGGGAGGAGGCAGGGCTCCAAGGCACACAGGTTTAAATCCCACCAGGGTATTGCAAGCAGTTGCGTGGAAGAGGTATTTTCTGCAGGGATCCACAGCCTGGGGTGGCAGGGGTGGGGAGGGAGGAGGGTTTGCGGGGTTGGGCAGGCACCCTGGGGAGCTCAGCTGGGGCGCGTGATCAGGAGCCAGAGCTAGGAGGGAGGCTGATGATAGAGCACAAATCAGAAAATGTGTCAGGGTAAATAGGTGTAGTTGTTTTTATGTCTTTAAATTTTCTTCCTTGTCTCCACCATGGTCTCTAGGTGATGAGGAAGGGATTGGAAGTAAACATGAAGAAGAGAAAAGGAATACTCTGTCTCTTCTCCACTGATCTCTGGAGGGGAGCCAGGCAGGGCTGCGAGCGGGCACAGAAGTAATGGTGGATAGATAAGGGTGTCCTCGGTAGTACCTGAGATGCGTTCATGGGTGGGCAGGAGTGGGGATGTGTAGGGCTGATGATCCTGCTCCTGCCTCTTCTCCCCTCAGATGTGGGGCACAGGCATCCCCACAAGCTGATCAAAGTCAGTCCTGGCTGGGGCAGAGCCAGCTGCAGACCCAGCTGATGATCTTTCCTGCTGCTCGAGCCCTACAGCATTCCTGCTGAAAATAGGCCAGGACAGGCTCTTCCCAGCATGTTCCTCTGTCAGAAAAGGTGAGCTTCATCCCATGGAGAAACAGAGTGAGCAGGGACAGGATGGCCACAGCAGTGTCTGAAAGTTGTGTTTGAGGAATGAGAGGGGGGTACAAGGGTGCCTGTGCGGGGAAAAGAGGATCCCTCTGTTGACACTGACTCTTCTGGAGGATTGACTCATTTGTCACCACGTGGCCCATTCCCCGCACTCTGCTGAAGGTCGCGTAGTCTCTTTGGTCCCTGCGGAGCTGCTACATGGGGCCTTTCCCACCAGTGTAGTCATGGTATGGGCTTGTTCGGGCCTTGGGCCGAGGGATGGAGAAATCATTTTGGGGTTCAATGGTCTGAAAAGGAAGGAAGAAAGTCTTTACTTTTCAATACTGGAGAGAAGTAATAGAATAGTGCTTAAAAAAAAAAAAACAGGAGAGAGAGAAACTGTGTGATCAATGGGGCTGTGGAAGAGGATCCTGGCAGAACAAACCAGTAATGGAGACATGTCACCAGAGGACACGTGGGGACATGATGTGAGCTACTAGACCTGGCTAGGCTGCAGTCTGAAGAGGACTGGTGAATGGACATGCGTCCATGTAGACTGCCCACTCTGGATCTGCACTGTAACTTCCAGTGACTGCTGGTAGGAATACATTCAGGGCATGAGCTGGGGAAAGCAGCACGATCTCCTGAGGAAAGGGCACAGTTTACTGCAGGAACTGTGCTCAAAGAGAGGACTTCTTATGTGATGTCAAATCGAGAAGTGTTGAAAACCACAACCGCAGACTTTGCCTTGGGCCCCTCTTGCCTCTCCATGTCCCTGGACATGTCACAGCTCCCTCCCCCCAGCCACAAGCACCCCCATGAACACATCATGGTATCGCCTGGTCCCATGTGAAGCACCTGCCTGCCTCCACAGAGCCTGCTCTAGGTCCATCTGTCTGTGGCCCTTCTCCTTCCCTTCCCTTCAGCGCCTGAAGACTAGCCTACATGTGGTGAAACAGGTGAAGGGGGGCGTGAACTTACCTTCATCTGAAAGTGAGAAGAGTATGGGGAGTAGCTGAGGTCTCCTGTGTCTCCTGAATCACAAGACAAGAGGGGGGGGGAAATTAGTGAGTTGGGTTATATAGTAGCTTGGAAATACCACATCAAGGGAGATTCAAGGGTCTGTGGCTATGTTAGCAGATGCTTTTAGACTGATCAAACTATGCAATATGCAGGCAGGAATGGGTTAAAATCTGTAGGTGGGTGACTTATTAAATATTTCATTATGAAAGCAGGAATGAATGGTATTGTAAATAACAGGACACAGGTGGCCTTGGAGTTTAGACACCTCCTGTTGCCTCACAATTACTGTCCTCATCACTGGCCAAATCCCTCCCACTTGCATGCACAAGACCTCCTCTGCGGTATTCCCTGGGAAAGCACAGCCTTTCTCAGCTATTCTTTTACAAACCAGAAGGTCGGACTCCAGGAGACAAATGTGTCTCAGTGGCAGATCCACAGGGAACGCAGGCAGATTTCCTACCCATAGATTTGGGAAGCTTCAACTGATAAAACATTTTGCTTTGTCCAAGTAGGCATGAGACATACAGAAAAGTAAGACCTCCTTGCCTCCTTTTTGGATGATGGGTTCATTTTTAAATTGATAATGGGAATTAGATCAGAACTGGAATAAATAATCTCCAAGGTATAACCTGGAGAGGTCTGAAGAGCTGGAGCATTGCTAAGAGACAAACAAAAAACTCCTGAATTTTTACACAGACTTTCCAGACATAACAGAATCATAAGGAGTTGCGTCTCAGCCCTGACACCCAGTAAGTCTCCTACTCAGTCAGTCCTCCTCCACATCTTTGGCTTTTGCATCAGTCCTTACTCTTTTCCCTCTTGTCTAGAGATTCATTTTCACTTGCATTTCTGAAGTTTCGTCAGTCTGAAACTTTTTCCTACCTCTAAATTATCCATCATATTAAATTATTTTCTTGTAGCCTTCCTAATCCTTTTAGCTCATGAGTGTTGCATGTGTGCTTAGGGCTGAGGGACAGTGGAATCTTTCACTTCATCATACCTTGCACAATTTCATCTTGGGTGTAGGCACGGTTGTCCACTCCGGTTGTCGGCTTTATGAACTTGGGTTGGCAGAAGTCATTTTCTGGAGGGTAGTCCTCCAGCTTCAGAGGGGCAGTGAGGAAACAAATTTCAGGGACAATATACATTATCAGGAAGATCCATCCATTGGACACCAGAGCAATGGCCACGACAGGATCATCCCACTTAGGCTGGTCTAAAACTGTGTTGCCTTTTGTAAGCATAGTGATCCACACTACCCAAATGGCAATGGAGAACAGGACAGTGACAAAGATGTGTGCCCCATGCCTCTTCCAGCTTTTGTACGACCCACAGAATGTGAACATGGAAACCAAGAAGGTCAGAGCCATCAAGAACAGCACGTAGATCAAAAGCATGACAAAGTCCTTGTTGGTCTCCACCGCAGACATACTCAGAAAGTTCTCTTTCTGGTTTACTAGCATGGTGACTAAGTACTCAATGCTGATCACAACTTGTACCAAGGCAAAGGAAACAATGAGGAGTAGCAACACCAGCCAGGAGAAGGGCTTTCTTCCTCTCACTAGTTTGTTCAGGTTGCAGGCATGGGTGAGGAGGCATGAGAAGCAGAGAGCAAAGATGACTCCAAATAGGAAGAAGCGAGTTGGGCGAGTCCTGTCATTGAGTTTAATGATGAAGGCAAAAGTGAGACCAAAAATGCCGAGCGTGCCTAAGAGAAAGAAGAAATAGATGGAGATCATGTGCCGCTTGCTGTTGTCTTGAACTTTACAGATGAGAAAGAAGAGTGAGCAGATGAGGAAAATGGTGACGAGGACACCAGCTGCAGCCAGTGACTCCAGGACAATCCCCCAGGCCTCCTGCATGTCACAGAGCCGGTAATAGTCAGCATCGATGCTGCCGCAGCCTCGGGGAGGCGACGTCGCCATCCTCTTGCCTTCTTGAACAGCCTCCTGGTGAAATGTCTCCCCAAAGCTGTAGAAGAAGAAAAGACACAGGCTGTTTTATCAACCACCTGGGTGCTGCCAGCAGAGGGGAAAGAGAAGCAGGACAGATGTCCATCCCCACCTCACTGGGCAAGGACACCACAGTGCTGAGGACATGGCGCTGTGGGAGCTGAGCCATCCCCTTGTTTGGCGTTGGCTCTCTATCAAGGGCAAGCCAAGCCCCTTAGCAGGAGGCAATTCACCTTGCACGTCCTCTGCACCGTGCCTGGGGTTGTGCAACGTCGTAAGAGTGTGGGGAGCAGGGAGGCGAGGTGCTTTCGCAGGAATTAGCTCGGTGCCCTGCAGCACAGAGACTGAGCTGCCTTGTCACTTTTGTGACACAAGAGCAGCTGTTAGTCATAACACAGTTTAGGCTCTTTTGACAAGTTTGAACAACATCAGTACCTCGTAGCAGTGAGGTTCAGAGATGAGCAATGCAGAACAGGAAACTCGTTACTCTGTTTCTTTTCCCTCATTTACTTTCTCTTAAACACTCTCAGCTTTGGTTTATGGGTATGAATGAAGGGGAACTTTAACAGCCTTTTACCCTGCAGAGAACTAACCTAGATGCCTCCAGCGTAGCTCTTCTAACTCCAAATTAAATAGCAAATACAGGCCACCAACTATAAGCCCTAAACTCATGTTTCTCATTCTTCTTGGCAGCAGAGCAATTAAGAACTGTCTCAAAGACCTCAGTGCCTTCCCCAAGATGTTGCCTTGCGCTGGATGGAGGTCTGACATGTCAGAGCTAATGCTGTTCACTGCACGAGAAATAACCACCAAGTTACTGCTTGAGGAGTCCACGAGTCAAGGATGGACAAGGTCTCTAGCACACCCAGCACATTCCTGCTGTCTCGTCATGAGGAGTTCAGCGCTGTCTGAGTAAGCCTGGTTTAAGCCTGTCTCGCCAGGGGATAAGAGGGCTGTTTAGGTGAGCTCCACCCATCGCCAAGGGGAATTAAGTTGCCTACTTCCTTGGAAGCCTGAAGCATGTGCAGAAACCACTGCATGAGGACGTTGGGCACTTTGTGGCCCATTATGCAGGCACTGAGTGAGTTTAGATCCCAGAGGCCAGGTACTGCTTTCTAGGTCCCAGATTGCTCAGTTAGGCTTTGGTCTCTAAAATCTATCAAAATAGGAGTTTAGATACAATATCAGCATGAAAAATGGGGGAATCTGGCGATTAACGGTGACCCACACCGGAAAAGCAAGGGCTTTCTTTTCTGATACATAAAGAAAAAAGTTAACCTTGCAAAATTTAGTCTTTAGTGCCTGCCATGCCATTTGCTTTGATTTCCCCGCTCCAGAACAACATACTGCAGTTAGGAGGCTGGTTCTAAAACCCTTCCAACTGATTTTAAGGAGAGTAGGTTGAGTCTTCAATAAATGGCAGTTGATCTAATCAAGGGATGAATGAAGGGGGAAAATATCACTCACTCACTCTCAGCCCTACATATGCCTCAATGTGACCTGCTTATAAATGGTGGAATATTTTTCCAGCTTTTAACCTCACTGTGTAAAAGCTCTTCAAAAAGCTGGCTACAATAAAATGCAAATTATTCAAATATGCAGGAACTCTGGACTCCCGTGGAGAGAATGGAATTAGTGAATAACACATGCAGGAGTTTTCACAAATCGTTGTTCACAATATTTTGGGGATTTATGATCCTTTGCACAAATAGTTGAGAGTTATCTGGACATTTGTGAGTAATAAATAATTAACCTTTCTGAAAAGCTGGAAAGCAAATGCTACAATTTTACCCACAGACATTTACTGTTGAACATTTTAATTGATCTTCTCACAGCTCTGGCAGATACAGACGGGTGTCCACTGTCAGGGCAAGGTGGAGAGCCCAGAGAGCCAGTGTGAGACCCCAGGGCAGCACAGAGCACATCCATAGCTTTGCGTCCTGACCAGTGCTTACTGCAAGTGGTACTTGCCACAGTCGGCTGCCATGGCCCTTGGAACAAATAGGACGGGAAGAACCTCTCTGCCTTGGACAACTGGGCCGTTTGCCCCGATTTTCACTCCCTTTTCTTTTTTTCCAGGGTAGATGTCCTACGAGGCATGAAGAGTCTCTGCCCTGTCTCCTGGGTGAGCGCTGCTCCCCAGAAGCTGAGTCTGCTCACCCAGCACCTACAGAAGTGACTGGGATTTCCAAGGGGCTCTGCAGTCTGCGCAAAGCAGCCTGAGCTGTGGTAACTTCACAGCTCACCCCAAATCAAGGTTCTCCCTTTAGTGCTGAGTTTTCTCCCTCCAGCCTGAGCCTCCTCTCATTGATACTTGTGCATAAAATACACCCGTCCAGCCGCAAATTTCAAGAAAATTTTCCTGGAAAGTCTGGCATAACTCCCCCAGCTCCGGCAGGCAATCCCAGGTCAGAGTCAAGGGTGGGAGCCATTCTGTTCGCCGTGGCACCCCGTGCCCCTGGCTCTCCCACCCCCCCACCCGCGCAGAGCACGCACCCCACGTGGCCCTCCACGCCAGCCGGCCCCAGGCGCAGAAGGCCAGGTCTGCCCTGGATCCTGTAGGACATCGCCTTGAATTACCTTTCTGGGTCCTGCCCGGAGAAGGCAACAAGGAGGCTGCGGCTAGGAGAGGCAAGTTCGCAGCGCACGGCTACCACGGTCACCTCCGCTTCGGTAGCCCCGGCGCTCGCCCTCCTTTGGGAGCTTTAACAGCTGGAGGGCCGAGGAGGTGTGGCTGAGCACGCCTATTCCAGTTCCACCGCCTCTCTCTCCGCTCTCGGACGGGACAGGGCTATGAGAATACGGGTGTGTGTGTGTGTGTGTGTGTGTGTGTGTGTCCCTCCCCCGTGCCAGGAAATGAAGTAAGGCCTCCCTGACGTCAGCGGGGCACTCCGGTCGGGGTGGGGATGGAGCCGCTGCCTGTCCCAGCCCTGGGACGGGACTGAATGCTGCTCAGCCAAGCGCCTGATAAGGTGCTCCCCTGTCTGACTCCTGGCACCCATGGGTGGGGACCGTGGCTATCAATAGCAGTGTGTCCCCTCCCTGCTCCAAGCCTTTTGTCCCTTTGCATGCTTTCTTGCCAAGATAACTGCTTGGGAGGTGGAAGAGGAGGAGGTTGTGGGATGCAAATGGGCCCACAGCGCCTGGAGGGAGGATGGCTTCCAGCCCGGCTCCAGAAACAGTTTCCTCGAGGCTCTTGCTGGGCACTGAGTCTGTGAGCGGGGACACGTCTGCTGCCCTCATCCCTTCCACCTGTGCCAGTGATAGCCAGGGGCTCCTTTCCTGAAAAGGGCAGTTTGCCTTTCCTGGTGTCTGGGTTAGCCCAGTGCCGCTCTCTGAAGGCGCAGTGCTGTCTGCTCGTGAGCGCTGAGTCACTTTGTCCAAATTGCTGGCCCAAATGGTTAATGAATGAAGGCAATGACGAATTCCCCCTTGTTCTACATTGTGCCTCTGGCCTGACACACCTATCGGCGAAATCCCATCCAAAGCCCTGGGTATCTCCAACGTGTTCATGACTTTATCTGTTGTTTTAAATATTACTCGCTGGGAGTATTTTATTATTCTGATCAAGGAATTGACATCAGGGCCTATCCACACCAAGTACATGGTCCCTACACACAGCCCCTAAACCTGGAAATCCCTCCCACCCCATGGAGGTTGTTCTCCTTCCCAAAACAGGAGGAGCAGCTGTACATGCCTGTGCTGAGGTCTGACTGCCCGTGGTTATCTCATCTGCATGCCAATTTTGTTTGTTTGTTCTAGGGCCCCTGGTTTATTTCTGGGTACCGATCCCTTTTGAATGTCGCATATGGAGACAGCCACAAAACACATACAAGAGAGTTGTCGCTTACACACCCCCTAGGAGCCCACAAGGGCCTGCAGGAACGAGTGGCTCATCAAGTGAAAGGCAACGCTCAGTGGAGTCACTGTGGGGTGGGCCATGCTGCGCCCCGCGACAGTTCCTCATGTCCTTCCTACTTTCATTTCAGTGTAAAATCCTGAAGCTTCTTAGGAAAGGACATACCAGGCTTCTTTGCATGAAATTAACCTTAACTTTAAAGTAGGTCCCAGGCTTAATGAGCCAGCCAAGGAGGCAGTTGTGAAAAATGAGAGGAGGGAAAAAGGAGCGATGAAGAGGAGTTTAGCACCAGCTCAGTGGGACCCAACCTGTCTAGGAAGACATCCCAGGAAGGTTTCAAAGGTCACTAGTCGCTGACAGCCCATTTGCATCTTGTCAGAGCACATTATGGTCTTCCAGCCATTTGCCTACATTTACACAGACACACAAAACCCCATGGAAGGC
>VFFE01006814.1:83143-137261 GCA_008921705.1 Burhinus oedicnemus | reverse complement strand
GATAAGAAGAGTAACACTGACATTTTACAGAATGCCTGAGAAATCCTTGAGAATCAGTCGTCAAACACACCCTGTACTTTCTAAAGGCTAATAAATGGGGCTACGTTTTAAAAAAAAACCCATCCCAAGTGACTTAGGAGCCCAAGTGCTGCTGACTTGTGGTAGGTAGCCTGAGAAATGGTGCCCATGGCTCTCATGCTGTGCCAAGGAGGATGGAGAAGCATCGCTGGGCTACACAGGCAAGTACAAATGGCACAATGAGCACACCAGAAAGGTGAGACAACTGTCACCTTGCTTTAGGGATGGGATGCAACTTGGAGATAAAGGCACCTAAATTTAGATGTTTGGATAGTTATTACCTAAATAGGAGCTGGATGTCTCAGCTCCCAAACAGCCAAATGGTCAGAAGGACTAGCCCAGCTGATTGGATGCAGATGCCTATTTCCGTGTACACTGAAATGCTCCCAGGTGTGGTTGGCTGGATTGCCTGGGGCCTCACCTTAGTTGCTTGCACATCGGCATGTAGTGTCATTTGAGAGGCTACAGGGTATCCTGCTTAGCCTCCAGGGACCAGGAGGTCTCCCATACCTCCTGTATCAGATCTGGCAGTCCTGTGCAGGTGTTTTGGATACCTTCTAGCATCTCAAATCACCTTTGTAAGAGCAAATGGATTGAGTGCTGAATCTCCACTGGCTATTTCAGACCTGAGATGCCCAGCTTATATGCAGGTACCTTAATGCAGCTGTCCACCATATGGGCTTCATTCTGGTGCATCAGCATACACAAATAGTCCATTGACTGTAGCTTAGTCACCTGTAACTCAGTCACCAGCACAGGGATGGGATATATAGGACACAAAAGCTGTGGGAAGCTACCCTTCTGGAGCATCAGCTCACACTGAATAACCCAGGGGATCTCAAATGGTTCTAGGCACCAGTCTGTGGGCAATTAAATTGACTCCTAGGTGTCTACAGAGCAGACTTCTTCATCAGAGGCAGTCATCCAGATTCCCATTATAGTTGTTGGAGACAAAGAGGCACTTCCAGGGGAGTTTCTGTTGTCTTGCTTCACGACAAACCAAATCACACCTGAGAGTATCTGTTTCTCTCCAACAGAGGTGAAGGGAGACAAGATAATGAAATCAGATACAGATCTTTACACTTGTCAGCTGAAGTACCTAGCAAGTCTCCAAAACCATTTCAACACAATCCAGTAGCAAAATACTGGTAATGGAAGTTCCTTTGGGTGGGAGGCTGTTGGTAGCAAAACAGCTTGCTTTGGCCATACTGTAGCCCCGGACAAGCAAGCTGGCTGCTGGTGAATGGGAAGGAGCCATGGCTATGACTGACAAGGAGAGGCAGGGATGGCAGCAGGGACCGATCCCTTTGGGCAGCAGGCACCCACACCTCCCCTTCCAGTCCTTGGGCAGCAGGACGAGGTGGAGGAGGAGGGCTGGGCTATTCCTCTGTGTCAGCTCCGCTCCTTTCCCTTTCTCGCTGCTGGCATTGCCTGGCCCTGCTCCTTCCCATGGGGTGCCAATGCCCAGTGCTGCCCATGGTGCCCTGGGCCAGACCTGCTCCACCAGCTTCGGTGTCACAGGGCTGAGCTGCCAGCAAAGGGCAGAGCACTGCAGCCTCTCTCAGCTCAGCCAGGTCTGAGGGAGGGAGCATGTCTGGGAGGTTCAGGGACTGAGTTAGTATATTTTGTTAAGCCAAGTAATAAAGCAAGTAGATGCCTGGAGAGAAACGGTGCTTGGCACTCTGGAATGTATCTAAATAACAAGTTTATTTTTGGTTGCTGATATTGGCTGCGTCGTAAATATGCTTGTGTCATTCCTTCTGCTTAGCTACCTGTGCAGTACATTGACAATACAAAAACAGCCTCGCTCCCTGAAAAAATCCCCCCTGCCAGCACTTATCACAGTCATACTGAGCTAACATTACAGCAGCCTCCACCCTGTTCTGCCCCATCCATTTCCTTCGTCTTTAAATCAGTTCAGGTATAAACATTATGACACCCTTGGAAACAGCCTGGCACAGAGGTGACAGGTCTTCAGTCCAGGCAGCCAGCTTGGAGCACCTCTGCTTTAGACAGGAGCGAAGACAAAGGCAGGAGCTGACATTTCTGGAAAGGGTCATGTAGCACCTCTGCATAAGACTGGGCTTTTTCCTGGGGGTCTTATCCCTGAATCCCCTGTGCTCTGGCTCTGAAAGCATATATCCAAGGATTACCAAAAACCCCACCTAAGAGTCACATCCTTTTTCTTTGGAAATGAAAAGTGTGGCATCGAAAAGTACATGTTTTCTAGAAAAATTGTGAAAGAAACTCATACTGGTGTCCTTCAGAGCTGTTACTTGTCTCTGTAGCCATCCGCTCTTCCACACTGCATGCTGTGCTCCCTGCCATTTTTAGTCTCAGGAACAAAATAAACATTTCCAGTACATAACAGTGATGTGCTGCTTTGCCAGGGAGTGTTGATTGCTGCCTCCTCTCAAAGAAGCTTCCTTTTTTAAATGAGTAGGCTTTGCCCAACCCCTTTCTCTTCCTGGCTCCTAAAAGCCCAGATTCCTAGTACAGAGCATTCATTTACTGGGAGGGAGAGAGATTTGGGCAAAAAAATACTGAAATCAGTGCTACTGAATATGTCTTATAAACAGACTTTCGAACATGTGAATTATCTTCCAGTGCATCCCTAACTGGTGAGAAGACACTTCTTCTGGAAATGTAATGGAAATGGGCTGTCTGGTCCTTCACTAAGAACATAATGCTCTGCTGTACTGCAAACAGGAACACTTCTTTATGCAATCCCAGGTACGGTCAGCATAGTACCTGGAAACTGAGGGGTGGGGGCTGGCTCCTGGAGCACCTGCCGAAACTGTGCCAAGTTCATGCCTTAGATGTGCTCCTATCCCACAGGGGCAGGTGTCACACTGTCTTTCATACTCCACAAGTGTGGAAGCCGGAGCAAGAACAGGCGGAAATAAATGGAGAGCCGCTAAGAGCACCTGTGGCTGTGATCACTGGCTAGGAAGAGCCTTTTCATACAACAAAACTGGTGCTCTTGGAAGCTGTGAGCAAGTTAAAAAATAATTAGATTTATCACCTCCTTTAGGACTTTCAACAGTATGCTGATAAACTTTCATTCACAACAATTGAGCAATTCCTCTAGATGTAGTTTCCTGGAGGTATCCTGTGCCCATCCACTTATCAGAGCAGCTAAGAAGGCTCCAGTCCTCCTTTATGGCATTAACCTTGTTTGCTTTTGTGCTGGTGTGTTCCCAAAGCAGGAAGTTGCTATAATATGGGTGAGGGTAGACAGACATTTGGGGAGAAGTGCGTAACTCTCAGGAAAAAAGGGATCTGTAAAAATACCAATGGGTGGGGATGTTGCCTGATACCCCCAGAAAGGAAGACATGCCAAGGGAGATCCAGGAGAACCTGCATTTTCTCTCTCTCAGAAAGGCTGATCTCAAGGCTGGGGAAATGATTTAGGAGAGAGGGGATGTCCGGCTGCGTCTTTAGCTGGTGAAGCCTGACAGAGAGAGTCTCAGCAAAGCACTCTAGGAGGAGTCAGCCCTTGCTTTCCTTGTGCGCCAGTCCTCATTTTGGTACCCTTGCCTGGCCCCTAATGGTGTTCCCTTCAGTATCCCTTGCCCGCCGTGCCTGGTGTAGTTTTCTCTTTTCCCTCCTTTTTCCGCTCCACACTGCAAGCTGGCTGACTGGCTGAGATTCTTGCTGAGACAGGATTAGGCCCTCTCGCATGGGTGGCTGCTGGCAAAAGATGTTCTGAGACAGCCATCCTGCCCTGGACTCTGAGGCTGGTTTCTCCTGCCAGCAGTGCCTTGGGTAAGAGGCTCCGCCGAGGACTGCTTCCGTGCAAGAAGCATTCCTGGGAATCAGGTTGCACACAAAAACTCCCTGCTCAATGATACAGAAAATTCTGCTTTACTGCTCCTGGATCAAACACCACCACAATGACACAAAGCAAAGCTGAGATCCAACATAAATCACTCCTCCCTTTTAGACTTCATCAGAAAAAAAAGTGTTGATAGGTTTTGTTTTATTTTTTATCAACAAGCTTCATGCTGGTCCAGATCTGTGTCCCCATACAGCCGGCATAAATGCTGGCATAAACTCAATATTGTCTGTCCTGGCTAAATCATCAAAAATGCAATTGTATTTATATGTTTAATCTTAATTACACACATCCTATTGAGTGACATGACTGTGCACAAATCTGCTGTTGACTGCAGAACCATAACCTGGGATCAGCCAGCGGTTTTGGTCAGTGCGTGTTATCCAACCAAGGCTAATCATTAATCAATGCTGTGATTTTTCTTGAAGGAAATGGGTGACGGGGGAGAAAAATATAAGGAACAATTGTAATGTAAGGTCAAGTAATTGAATTCATAGCCTATTGTTCCTGAATATTTTCTTGCAGTTTAGAGCAGGTCCCCAGGGTAGACAGTTCTTGATATCTGGGTGCCACAAATCCCAGTGTCACCTCTTGGAGCTGGAGAGCTGCTGAGGAGCCATATAGGTCCCTGGGAATTCCAGTTAGGCTTCACAGAAATGTAAGCAAGGAACATGATAACACAGAAGGCTTAGGTGCTAGCCCTGATGAAGAATATCTTACTGCAGCCCTGGGAGAAGGAGCTGCTTTTCTGCACAGTTTCATCTTCTGGGGTGTCAGGTGCTTGGTAGCAAAGCTCAGGCAGATGGAGGTGGGGGCTTCTAGTACCAGCCTGCTCCACAGACACAGCCATTTCCCAGCAGCCTTGGGCATTACGGTCTGTGGGTCCCTGTGATTTGAGGTGAGATGTTTTGTGTTCCTCTGATCTTCAGCTAGAGACTGCTGGAAGTGCCATGCCAGTGCTGACCTGGCAAGAATGCCAGTGAGTAATAGTTGCCAGATTATACATGTAAATGGTTTATAAAGGCGACGCCTCAGTTCTGCTTGCTAGTTCACCCTAGGTAAAGTTCGTTGCTTGACCATGATTATATATGACCACAAAACTCCTTAGATGCCTTTTAGGGCAGCTCAAGCACTCATATGTCAGCAACCATAAGGGGAGCCCAAGCTCAGCCCATGCTGCAGTCCTTCCCCAGCTCAGCATGCGTGTGCCAAAAAGGCCAATGCAGCCTTGTAAACACTCAGAGAGGTGGGATGGGAGAAAAGCAGAATGCACGTATCATCAGGGTAGGGCTAGGACCATGCTTTCAGCATGCACAAAATGCCTTTTCACTCAAATCCTGAAGACTCCCCTCCCTTTAACAACACAGGATCCAGGGGAATTGCTCTGCAAGCAGCAGCCTTGAAGCACTTGATTCCTGGTATGGGTAGATGGCATGCCGTGGGAGCCTGGAGGTCTGGGCTCCTCAGGCATGCACAGACAACAGCGGGTCTCACCATCGCAGGGGCAGTGCATGTGGTAGCCCAGCATCATCAAGCTGGGTGGAGGTTATGGAGCTGGCTGGGCAACAGAGCTTGGTATCCTCCATTTAAAAGGCCAGCACATTGCTGGGCACCTTCCTTTCACTTGGCACAAGACGAGGCATGCAGGCCTCCTTTCTCCACTTCTTCCATCATGTTGTACGTTAATGGGAGTGGGTTGCTCTTCTAACTTTGAGAACAACACAGGCACATAAGTATCCCCAGATACTACCACAGTAGAGGCCCAGGACTGCAGTTCAGCTCTTCACTCCTACCACCAAAATCCTTTCTTGAATGATTCTCCCGGTGCAGTATTTGCCAGGAGCTGTTGCATCAACATGAAGGTCTTTTGAGTTTCCTCCTGTCCTACCTGCTAATCACAACTGATGCTTTATGACATCTCCAACTTCTTAGTATCACCAGTGACATTAAGCTCCCTAAGGGACATAGCAATGTTCATTTGGTGCATGCCTGCTGCATCTGGTAGCTAAGCAGCATAAAAATCTATGACACGATGATACATATTCAAGTAGCTGTACTTAGGGAAAATGAGGGGGAAACAGTGCTCTGTTCTATCTGCTTAACTAACGCCGAAATTTAAGTGGGTGTGTTTAAGAGGCCTGATAGCATTCCTACTCCAGCTGCTTGCTTCTGTAAAACGATGCCTCTCTTTGCAGTTTCTACCTAATCTTGGTGGGCACATAACCACACACACATACTTGTGTGCAAGCACGCACCCATAGCAGCCCGGCCGCACCCAGCCTCCCACTGCCTTCCGTGCTTTTGCCTCTCTTGTTGCAATATCTCTTAAAACTAGACAAAAATGCAGGACTTGCAAGGTGTGAGGGTGCTGTTGGTGGAAGTTGTAGCCAGGCAGGTTGAGAGACAGAGAGAGAGAGGGGGCAATCCCAAGCCAGGAGCACCACTGAAAATGGTTTTCCACACAAAATTCACTGCAGGGTATTTAGCACGTGCTGCACTGCAATAGGACCCCTCTGCTTGCTTTGTGAAGCCAGATCTGAAAGATCTGCGCTTTTTAAAAGCTGTCTAGTTCAGTGGCTGCACTTTGTAAAGATGGAGCACTTGAGGCCATAGGTCTGAATCTTAGCCAGAGAGATTAAGTACTTGAAAACTGAAGCTGAGGCCCTAATGTAATCCATTTCATTATTCTCCCTTTAATTCTATCATGATAAAGAGTGGAAATCTGAAAGGGAGAGTTGACTGGGAAATGCAGCCTGTACATAAAATTCCTACTTTTACTGTTTTAAGTCTTCTGGTAAATGCAAAGAAAAAAACCCAAACACTTCAAATACACAGTCTTAAACACACAGTCGCCACATACAGAGAACACACACACACTCTTCCTCACGCCTTTAAGCAAAAATCCATCATTCCATCAAGAGTTCAAATGGAAATTTCCACTGATGATTCAGAGCAGCTGGCAGGACTCAAAGTGTCTCTTGATCTGCTGTTTCTCTGTCTCACCTCACACCTTCATTTAACTCCTCTCCTGATGTCAGATAAGCCTGTGGGGATATGTGCCATCTCACCTGATGGTCACTAAAGATATTGTAAACTTGCCATATTTGCATGGATCTAACCAAACAGCAATTCCGAGTTAGAAAAAAGCATTGCACTATTGAACGTGAAGTAGAAATTTCTGTACTCCAGGAACCTCCAGCTTGGATGTTGTGCCCAGGGCTGGGAGGAGGCAAGGTCTGAACTAGACAAAAAATACAGCTGATTGCCAAGTCTCTGGCCTTGATTATTTTTCTTCCAACCTTCTTGACAACCCAGGAGCTCCCCTAAGCTCTGTCAGTGCACAGCCATTATTAGTAGCCAAAGGGAGAGGATTTGGCTGGAAAGGTTTACAAAGCTTCTGGCTTGCAGTACGGCGAGAAAGAGAGCATGTACTTCAATTTGGACAGTAATCTCAACCTAAGGAGCCCATTTCTGGCCCTGCTGTGCTCCTGCCCCCCAACTTAGCTGGCCCCTGGGTAGGAAGGACAAGCAAGCTGTCCTATGGGAGTCCCTGGGCTTCCAGCTGCTCTCCAGACCCAGCAGCTCTGGCTGTTTTGCTTGGTAAACAAAAGTGACACCCCTTAAGTGACAGCCATACCCTTTAGTGAAGGTTTATTTGCCAATGAACCTCTTCAGAAATGCAAACACAGCTTCAGCTAATGGCATGAGCAATCCAGGAAAGCGTCAGATATGAGGGACTCCTCTTGGTGTATGCATGATATGGCAAAGGGAAGCTTCAGCCTCCCTGCAGCAGGTTCTTCTCCTCTTCCAGGGTTGTTGCATTGCCCGATAATCCTTTCTTTGTTCATTATTAACAAACTGCTATAACAGACGTTCATTTGCAGTAACAAAATACCAACTGGCACACAAGCAGCTCTCCTGAAAAGGCTGTAAAGTGCTTTCTCCAGGAATCCTTGGCTGAAGACGAGACCTTACCCCAAAGTAAAACCAAGCAGCTGTTGGGTACCAGACAGTGCCACTGGATTTCAGCAAGCATGCAATATTCCATCTCCAGGACCTGCAGGGAGATTCATTTAACCAGACAGAAAATTCATTGCCTTTGTTCTTCCATTTTAAAAGGCAAAAGGAATCATGACAAATTTTGGCTCTGACCTTCTCCTTGGCACACAACACATCCCATCATGTGCGAGATAAGGTATATTCTCGGGGTGGGGGCTGGAGAAGCCTGTGCTGTATGTGAATGAAGGGATCCCACATATGCTATGGATTTGAGCAATATTATTGCTGATTCCAAGGGCTTTATCAAGTTACAGGGCCGTGATGTACACAGGCATGAAGTTACCATGAGGTCTTACGTTATGTGAGGTTAGGTTTTCCTCAGCCAGAACTGAACTCACACAGTAGAGCTGAAGCTGTGTTGAACTAGAACTGAACTAAACCAACTTCAGTTCCTACCTGACAACCCAAATACGAACTAAATCCAACTTGTAATGATTCACCTGTCTGATCAGAGTGTGGTTTTACTAGAGGTAAAGGCAAAGGAAAGCAGCAATCCACGTACGTCATTCTGCCAAACAAAACACATTCTGGATGTATTACATGACAGTCTGGCTTCTTTAGCAAACACAGCATCTGTTGCAGTCCTGTTCCAATTAAAAAAATGTCTGCTATTACATAACAGTTGATAATCCCCAATCTCCGGAGTGGTTAATCTAGATGTACACATGGTTAAAACCTCTGCCAGCCAATTGAAGTCTGAGTTTTCTAACTACTCATTTATAATCATCAAGCAGAGAAATGACACTGTTGAGTCTGTTACTGGTTAGGATGTATCCTGACCTTCCAGGACAGCACAAAATTTTGATAGGTTTGCCCTAAATCTAACCATCCTTCTCTTTACTTATCAAAAGGATTTAAGACTAATACAATTAAAGTTTAAAGAAGTTGTTGAATATAAATGAACCATCTCCTCCTAACAAGCAGTCCTACAGCATTAAGGAACGAGAGACTTGCTCAGAGAACCCAGCAGGATCTCCATTGCTTTCTATTATTTACTTCATTGCTTTGTATTTTCTAGAGCATCTGCGAACACAGATCCCAGTCAGTCCCTGAATGGCTAAGCTGGGATATGCCTGCCGGTGTGCAATGGAGGGACTTCTACCTGTACAGAGGCTGTAGTAGCTTCCTCTGGCAAAAGGCTTCAAAGCAAACATGTGTTTCCTAAAACACTACCAAGTTGGGGAGAGCCACACGGGAACTGCTGAGGCAGCTCACATCTCCCCTGCACCCTGGAAAACACAAGGCAGGCAGTGCTGGAAGCAAACAGCTTGGGCAGGCACCTGTCCATCAACGGTCAGAAGAGCCTGCAGGACCACACTGCAGTGCAGCATGAACAGCAAAGCAAAGAAAGAGTCCTGGGGCAGTTTAGGGACTTGGTTGCAGGCTGCTTGGTGGGGCAAAGCTGGGGAGAAGTGAGCAGGGGAGAGTGCAGAAGGTGCTTAGAAAGAGGGACGCATGCATAAGACCTTGGTGAAGGCAGGGAGTCACACACAGGAATGCCTAAAGCTGGAGGGAGAAGATGGGAGGTCCCAAAAAAAAAAAAAAAGGGGGGGGCACCAAGTAGTGGAAGCTTAATAATGCAACATATTCTGGGGCATGCTCAGCACAAAGAAATCTTGCTCGGGAAGCATCTCAGAAGAACTCAGAAGGTCTGTGCCAGGTGCGGAGAGGCCTGAAGGCAGGGAGGGAGGCTGCGCCCAGGCACTCGTGGGCGGAGTGGCTCCCCTAGCCCAGGCCACGCAAGGAGATTCCCTCTCCCTTAGCCACAGGAGAGGTGACTCCCCAGCTGCCTGCCCCTGCGGGCACCACCGCCCCAAGATCTCCCTCACTGAATGCTTCCAAAGGTTAGTGGCATCCCTTGGTCAGCTTTATCTGATCAAATGATGGGAGTGGACTGGGTAATGATGCAATCCTGCAGACAATGCAGGAGAGCAGAAAGATGCAAACTCTGCCTATCTGGGCAGTGAGATTTTGCTGACCTGCTGAGAAGGCAGGCTAACCTGCTCTGGTGTACCAGTACAGCCTTGTATGTCAGGCAGCCCTGGCTTCTGCCGCGGGGCTCAGCCCATTGCCCACTTCAGTCGCAGAGAAAAGTCTTCCAGGTGGAGCAGGACGTGGGGCAGTACACAAGCTCACAAGCTGTTTCCTTCTATCCAGGATTCATTTTAAGGTGCAGCATGGCTTCTGGTGCAGAGTTACCTTACTTTAGCAAAGCAGGCAGAAATTTACGTATTTGTCCTTGCCACTGCAAAGGCCAAGATGAGTGTCCAGATCATAGAAGCCACTTCAAGGCAAGGTCACTCAGCCATGGTTGGCTTGAGATCTCAACTTGTCGAAGGTCCTTCCCCGCTAAGAGAGGTAACAGCTTCATGCAACTCACCATACAGCTATAGAGAGAGACTTCCCCCCACCACTACCAGTCCTCCTCTTTATCCCTTTATCTTCATATGTCAATAACTACTGCACAGTCCTTTCCACAGACTTCAGTGTATTTTGGATATTAACCTACAAGCTCTTTGAGGCAGAAAAGCATCTCCCCCATGCATTTTCTGTGCTACCTGTGTAAATTACTCTTACACAGTCCTGTAGATCTCAGGTGATCAGAGAAGCAAAGGGCTGACATGGCTAACAAAGCTGAGCACTTCCACCAGGAGGCTGTCCCTGCCCAAGCAGGAGAGGCTAAAGAACATGGCAAAGGAGGCGAGCTCTCAAAGCTTTTATTCATGTGTCCTGCTTGGCACAGGACAAGCAAATACCGCTGGTTCAGGGGCTCTCCCTTTCCAGGAAAGAACAGAGCAATTAGCTTTCCAAAGGACTTGTTGTGTGGGGTTTTTTTGTTTTTTTTTTTAAAAAAAAAAGCAAGCCTTATTTTGTATGTGTGTAAGATCAGAGATAAAGACACTCACCAAAGGTTTCGTTGATACTATGCCCTCCAGCAAGCTGTCTTCCCCTTGCAGGTTTATCAACAACAGAAGGTTAACTAACAGGTCCCTGCACTAGCCGTATCTTCCTCTACATCTGGTGCTTCTGAATTCAAGAGAGCCACAACTGTCTGCTATAGGATTTTCAAAGGAACACAGCAGTCACATACTCACAAACACTCCATGCAAATACAAGACCAAGACCAGTAACAGCAAATACAGCAATTCCCCTTCCATCAGCCTAACACAACCCTGATGGAGAGGGCGATTCCTCACTAATCACAAAAAGCTCATCAGCCAAACCAAGTGGCAGCATCTGAGCTGTGAAAGCAGCGCTGGCATTTTCAAAGAGGGGAGGTAGCCTGGCATTCAGAGGACTGATCTTCAAGAAGTCCTCCTCTGGACTAGATAGAGGCAGTGTTGCTGGAGTACAAGAAGTCGTATCTGAGTGGGAGCCTTGGAAGAACTGTAAGAGTCACAAAACACTACCGTGTTTCGCAAGGAAGGGCTTTCTAACAAACTCAGCCGAGATGAGCAAGCCTGGCTGCAGCCAGCCAGCTGAACACAGGCAGAAGCAAGACTATCTCTAAATTTGATTTTAAAGAAAACAGACAAGCAAATCCATTTCTGACAATTCTTCCATATATCTTTTATAAACATTTGTCACTACGTTATCTATTTTGGAGAGCATAGCCAATACTTTGCTTGCATTTTTTAAAGTTTGCATTTTTATCTAAACTTTTCTTGAAAATTGGAAAGGTGACTCCAAGATTCCTGGTTAATACTACCGCAATTCTCACCAATGGGTGGAGAGAGCCTAAACTAAGATATACATAAATGAGTTGAGTGTATCCAATGGAAAATAGTCCGTAGCTCTGCAGAATTGTGCCTAGGCTCTGTCAAAGGAGCCTGTTAGGCTGTCTGCTTCATATTGTTGATATTGTTTGGAGAACAGTCCTTAACAACCAAAGAGAGCCTCTGGCATACATCAAGATAAAGGTTTAACACACCTGTAAGCACACACATGAGCAGCAGTAATAGGAAATCACTCACTAGTGGCAAAATTATCATTCTGAATACATACTGAGGGAGAAGTATTACTTTCCTGCTGATGATACGTCAAGCACAGGAGCTGGCAAGGACAGATCAGGCTGGATATCTCCTATTATAAATTCCCTTCAACTGAGCTACGATAAAGACAGTAGAAGACCAAATATATCCAATTACATGCTTGACTGAGGTACCTTAATTTCTGTTGCTTTAAATAAAATTGAACAAGCCTCCACACAATGTCTCCCAGGCTTGCTCCATGGATCCTGTGCCCCCTTACGCTGCTACTGCAGAAAAGAAGGTACTTTTGTGACTCCAACTCTCATTGTACAAAAGACTTTTTCCTACAACAAAGCCAAGAAATTTAAATTTTTAGCCCTGCTCATGGGATGGAGCAGATGTACAAGAAAAACTACACAAAGGAATAATTTTCTTCTGGAAAGGCAGCATTACCCAAGTAATTCAACCATATCATGCAACCCTCTACGTCACATAGATGACTTGCAGAGCAAGTTCTGCTATTTGCCTTTCTTTACACAAAGATGTGTTTGTGAGTGAAAACCTTGAGGAGGATTAAAGGGGACTTAAATCAGTCCACATGGGAAACACACGCCAAAAAACCTGCCTTCCTTGACAATATCAAATAGGGAGGAGGAAGTGATGGGCACAAGGAATAGTCTCTGTGAGAGGCCTGTCAATGGCGTTCTTTTTCCTGCCTTGGCTAGGTTTTGAACAGAAGACAAAACATTTCCCTCTTTTTGCACAGAAAGCTCACATTGCATTTTGCTTTGCTCACGAACCCTTAGCAAGCACGAAGCCCAAGGGAAGGCAGAAACTTTTGAGAGAGTCCTATCCCTATTTTAGGGAGAGGCAACAGAGCAGCATGTACATCTCTGCAACGATGAGGATCCTCCAGCAGAGAAAGCAAAGATAAAAATACTCATCTTCCCTTTGGGCATGCAAAATTACCCTGAGTTAACCTCTAGTAAACACAGCTTCAGGCTTCTAGATGCGGAAAAAGTGCTGAACAAGCTCCAAGGGCATCTACCCCTCCCTGAAGACCTACAATGTCAACAGCTGAAGACTGCACAGTGCCACTGTCTCCTGTTGCAGAACTAGGCATGACCTTGGTACAGTCCAACACATCCTACCACGAAACATGACATATACTTGATTGTCATGTTCAGGAAGGCACATATCTGTGTCCCAGGGGGGCTTTGGAAGCAGAGAGAGAGCGCTATTGTCATCACTGTAAGTTTCCATATCTGAAGGGTCCTCAGGAAGAGATACAGCACTGGATGGCATGGCTGTATTCATCCCTGGGCCAGAAAGCAAGCAACCATTCCCACTTCTTTGGTGCCAGAGGAACAAAACATCCTTAGCTCTCCCTTTTAAATATTGTTATTCAGAAGAAGCTTTCATAGTCTGACCAGGAATAACCACAGATGGCTATCTGAAGACTAAGAAAGTGTCTTGTAACTTTTCTTTGTTTTTTTTTGTTTTGTTTTTTGTTTTTTTTTTAAAAAAAAAAAGCTCAGGAGTTAACCCCAAAGCTTGGGATTCTGTCAGAAGCCCATATTCTGATTCTCCATGCTTACAGTGATAGTTTCCCCGCCCCCAGAAAATCTACTGGTAAGTGCATAAGCATGGTAAGTGCATAAGCAAGAGCAGTAAGAATTCAGAATGACTACATGGACTACTTCTGGCACCAAAGATGAATTTTTACAGCATTTGCTCTGCAACATTTACAAGAATTAATTGCTCACTTGAATGTTTACAGAAGCTCCTTACATGCCATTGCAGGCAAACCACAACTTCATATTTATATAACATCAAAATGCTTGGTACATGCCTGTGTCTTTCGGAGGTCATACAATCAGTTCTATTCCTTAAGTACTTCCAAGGGCTTTTAAGTATGTTGGATATTTTCCTTTTCTTCAGTGCTTGACTAAACTGGGAATGTTTACTAATTTCAGTCCTGCTTTGTAAACTATGGCCCTCAAAATTCCAAATCACTTCTTACTCTGAGAGTGCCCTCCTAAACTGAGCCTCTTCTCAGCACAAGTTAATGGTGTTGCTAGAAAGTAACTCTGCCTCTTGGTCATCGCTACTTTTTTGGGGGCAGAGGGGGGAGGGTGGGCTGCCAGGTCCTTGGAACAGGCTGTGTTCCTCATGACTATTTTAAGCAGACTTAGGCTCAGGCTGCCACCACAGAAGAAAGCCCTGGATTCCCCACCCTGGTTCCCAGCTGCGCTTTCCTGCCCACGTCTTCCCCTTGCAGCCCCTAGGCAGCAGGTGCATGGCTCTGAAGAACTCAGATGGCCAAATCCATTTCAGACAGGTCAGTTCAGCTCAGCTTCTGCTCTGGACCACTGTGTGGTTGCAGGAATTGCTACTTTTTTGCAGCTATCCTCACTTATCTTGATTTCAGTTATTCATACTGACATCAATGTTTGATTTTACTCCTTCCCTCCAAAGGATTGTTCTGCTTCTGCTAGCTCTAGAACGTTTAAATGAAAGACACTATATCCCCATTCTTTGCTGCCTGAGGTAGTCACCTATGCAATATTAAAAATCAAAACTATAAAGCACTATTTAAAATATTATTACAAGTATATAAACAATCACCTTCTCATTATGGACTTGGGAAGTTCAGAACTGTTTCAAACTGCAAACATCCGCACTGAACATCCTTTGAGAACACGGCTTTTGTTGAAACTTCACCTGAGTTTCAACCACAAAAAAAAAAAAAAAAATCACAGGTTGTCTTAGCCCAATACTACCTTACGTCACACTAAGGTTAATCCTCCACTTCAGCTCCCTGCTGTGCACAGACTCAAGAGGTGTGCTTCAGAACTGGCCCTCAAGAGTCCTCCTGACTGAACAAACACACTGGAATCAGTTATACAAAAGTATGCAGCCACACACATACCAGTGCTGGTATTTTCTGAACTGTCTTTTATCCAGAGAGAGACGGGTCTCACTCCATTCTTTTCCCTTCATGTTCCATTACATCAGCTACAGATTTTGCTTTAGCCTGGCTGCAAATTCTGTTTTGGCCAAACGCATCTTTAGACACTCCCTATTCCACTTCAGTTATACAAACCCCCTCTGACCTAGCCCTCATGGCGTAGTCACAATAAGAAACTATTTCCTGCCCCTCCAACCTGTTGAGATATTTTTAGTTGAAATTGAATGCACATACCTGTGGCAGGTGAGGCACCAGTGAGAATGTGGGTGTGGCGAGACCTTTGCTTTTCTAGTGCCAAGTGTTTCTGCAGCTTGTCATTCGAAATCAAGGGAGGTGGCCAGCTGTCTAGGAGTCACTCCTCTGAAGGAGGCTCTGTACCCTTTTCCAAAGAGCAGGTCTACTTCTCTCCTTTGTTATTCTTGCAACTGCACAGGAGGGATAGGGAATCTTTGATCCCATCAAGGGGCAAGACAGATCCCCTCGGCTGTTGCAGCCTTCCACAAAGGAAAGAACAGAGAGATGCTAGAGACACTCCATCAATCTATTAAAGAAAGCCTCATACTACTTCTGAAAAGAATGACTGTGCCCTACCTCCTCTGACAGTAAAACTGCCCTTCACATCACTATACAAGACCGGTTGAGGACTGACTCTGCATGCCACCCGTGACATAGCTGGGAATAACACCAAGAGGTTTTCCAGAGACCCAGGAGCCTCCAAAGGATTTAATCTTAATTTGCTAATAGTCGGACCAACCCTAACCCGCTTGTACAAGGTAAAAAATTTTGTTCCAGTATCCAGGACAGAAGACCAGTCGGGAGAGTACCCTTGCTCCACAGGGAATGAGCATTTGCATCTCCACCCATATGCTCAATCATTTTATTCTCTCTCTGGCGCATTCTAGGGCTGTTTCCTCTTACCTGTGGGGTTCCCAACCAAAGGGCCCCATAGAATTAACACGTTCTTGTTACTAGACTTCCACCCCTGCCTCTCTGCACTAGGACCCACAGAAACGCACACTCTCCTCCTGGTTTAAGAATGCTCTTAGCAGTCAACGTACCCAAGATCTGTACCCTTACTTATCTGCCACTGATCTTACACTGCGTTACAGCAACCAAACTTGAAGGTGAGGATTCAGGAGATTTGAGTAAGTTGCTACCAAAAAAAAGAACAAAGTAAGAACACTGGCACTCTTCTCACAACAGACAGTATGTTTGTTCCTCATGAAGACAATACAGCTGTTTTAAGCGGGAAAAAGAAAGAACCATGTTCCCCTTAGTTTTAATCATGCTGTATTTTTTTTAATTTTGAAAAATGTGCTGCCCCAAACATATAAAAGCATTCTGACTAGCATATGCATGTATTAGATTTATGTTGACACTATGAAGTAACCATTCTGCTCATCTTGACTACTGCAGTAGTTTCTTCTTTCCGTTTAGATCTAAAAAAAGAATCTTTTGAACACTGTTTTTCACGTAGCAGAAAATCTAGTTTATGAGTGGTTCTAATGGGCATTAAATTTTCAGGTTCAGTGATCATGAAGGAGCTTCTCACACCTCTCTGCCCACCAGCAGAAATGTCCAGTGTGAAAATTTTTATTGCCAATAGGAACTAGCACTAACTTTCTGGTTTGATATGAAGGTAAGTACACACTTATCCCATTCTTGCAAGAGTCTACTTATACAGCACTGAACTCTCCCTAAGACAGAGAAATAAGTAGCGAAACGCAGAAAGAGCCTCTAAAATACTTAGGGGTTTTTTTGACCACCCAGCTCGTGAGCTGCTTTCTTATGTAAATACCACCCTCTTGTGCTGGCTTGTAAGTACTACAAGAAGTACTTACAAGCCACAAAAAAAACCCCCAAAACCACCCACCATCAAAACCCAGACGTCTCCTTGATCTTGCCAATCATTACACATTCTGGATCGAATTCCAGGCAGTGAATAGCCTAATCCTGCCGAAACAGGTTCTCTCTGTGCTGGGCCACTCTTCAGCTGACACATCTAAATCGTTAAGACTGACCTAAGAAGAAAACCTTCTAGCAGAGCCAATATTCAAAATGAGCCGAACAGGTCAGTCATAAAACAAGGAAAACCAGGTAGCTTTAAAATGAGGCAAAATATATTTGGAGTTCTCCATGTCATACATCCCTTCACTAAAACAATCACAGCTGTGATGTGGAAATTCAGTTGTTTCTTTTAATTTTTGCCTCTCTTTCTTCTGACAGACCTATCTGACCCCACATGTACTCAGTCTGGGTAGTGAGACAGGCTGCAGCAGTGAGAAAGCTCCACTCACACTGCACCTCTTTGTGAATCAGCAGGGCCAGACCACACCTGCTTTCAGGTCTAGAGGTGATAGTCCGATGTCTCTGAAAGGAAGACTGGTCTCAAGGTACCACAAATGGGCCAAGTTCAGCCTGTGACTGGTAAAGCAGAAGAGGAAGTTGTTTTCCAGGTGGACTGCCCAATTTCATATGTAGTTCTGAAAAAAAATCCACTGGAGATGGCTTGAGAGACTGTTTTTGCTGAGCTCATGTAGCCATAAAGAAAAAAAAATAAGTCTGTCCAAATACTGAACTAGAAAGCTTTCCTTCTCTTCTTTTTCCCACCTGTCACCTTATTCCTGACACCAATAGCTTCTTCTGTATCATCATCATCATTCCGAGATCGCTTCTTCTCTCCCTGCTCCCGCAGCTCCTGCAATGAAATCAAGAGATTGACCAAGAGTTCTGGCACCTGAGGAAATTCAGACTACAACAGCGAGTAAGGGGACAAAAAGCCAGCACCCACCATTCGAGCAAATCTCTGGGCCTCAGCCACACGCTCTGTCAGCATCATGACTTCTTCCTCTTGCATGGGGAATGCTGGCAGCTTCTTGCCAATCAGGTGTTCAATGCGCTGGAACAGCTCTACATCGTACCTGAGAAAAGCCAAGACACCAGCTTGAATCAGCCCTCCTGAGAGTGCTTCAGCTGTCACCACCCACAGACATCACCCCTTATCTCCAGCCCACAGATACTGTTAAGCTTGTGCTAATGGTCTCACAAGCAACTCTTAATTGCATCCGAATGATGCCATTGTTCGGGATGGCTTCACCGATTTATTCAGCTCATCTCTGTTCAGAAGTATTTGGCAAAGACTTTTTTTTTTTTTTAGACAAATACTTCAGTTTTTATCAAAAAAACAGACTTACTTAACCTGCATTACATATTATAAAAACGTATGTACATGACACAATCAATTGCTCATTACACGCCTGCTTTTAGAATTTATCCTAGACCTTTCTCCCTCCCCACCCCGGACTTTGAATTCTCCCCCTTTAGCTAAATAAATCCAAGTGGCACCTCAAAATGAAAGTAGTATTTTCCTCTCACCCAGGACGAGGTCAGATGTTTTCTGCTCTGAAACACAGCTGGAAAGAATAAGTCTGCCACATTTTAACACTTACTGTGTGACAAAGGTGATAGATTTGCCAGATCTCCCAGCTCGAGCTGTTCTCCCAACACGATGAATGTAATCCTGAAAACAATTCTCTGTATAAGCAATAAGATATGGCACCAAACACAGAACAGAAGTTATGTGAAATCAGCCCATATAATTTTTCTTCAGGAAAGCACAAGAAAATGGGTAGAAAATACAGCCACAATTAAATACTCAGGACCGCGTGCAGCATTAAGATTTGAGAAGATGCTGGCTTGTGGAGGTGTATCTTTGGTTTTAACGTTTGAATTCTTCTGTCTCTAAAGGAGACCACCTCCAATTATTGAAGACTGCAGGACAAAAGTTGTGATACACGACTTTACTAATGAACTACTACTTCCTTGGATAGCTAATATTTAAAGTGAACCAATGCCTGCATTTTCAGTCTTGGAATCTAGTGCTCTACATAGCCTGACTTCCAGACAAACACTCTGGCAAGCAGATGTAAGTTTGGCAAGCACAATGAAAGGAAGGATGAATGAGAACAATATGGAAGTATCTGATCTATTGAGTGTCTTCTGTTTATATGGTTCTAGGCTGTTTTCCACGTTTTATACTGCATTATGGAAATTAAAATACTCCCTTCTCCACGCAGGATCTGTGCAGAAAGGAAGCACCATGAGAAATGATGTCTTCTGTGACATTGTTAGACAAGAGGGAGTGGCACAAAAACTGAAACAACATCATTCAAGCTGCTGCCTCCACCATTTATGTTTTGTTCTGTTTTTTTTTTTAAATAACTTTTGTCTTTCTACAATGTCAAAAGCAGCGTCTTCAGAAGTACCACCATACTTTCTTCTGTTGGCAATGTGTAGTATCTCTGATCATTATCATAGAATGGTTTAGGTTGGAAAGGACCTTGAGGATCATCTATTTCCAACCCCCCTGCCATGGGCACAGACACCTTCCACTAGACCAGGCTGCTCAAAGCCCCATCCAACCTGGCCTTGAACACTTCCAGGAAGGGGGATCCACAACTGCCACGGGCAACCTGTTCCAGTGTCTCACTACCCTCACAGTAAAGAATTTCTTCCTAATATCTAATCTAAATCTACCCCCTTTCAGTGTGAAGGCATTACCCCTCAACAACAGCAATTCCTGAAATGCATGTTAATGGTATGCTTTCTGAAACTAGGCTGGGAAACAAAATCACTCCCCTAAGGTAATACTGTACTTTCTATAAGATACAGAGTAACTCACTTTTTCCAATTTACTGTACTTTTGTGATATGGAGGTGAAACATACTAAGACATCTTTCTTGATCAAATCCTCATTGAACATAATGGGACAATTTTAACTTTTTTAAAAAAAAAAACAAACCCACCACAGTTTAAAATGTGAAGTCAGACCTGGATCACATGAACATAGATGTCTACCTGAAACTAGCAATATGTTAAAACTATTTTCAATGTCTAGAAGCCCTTTAATGTAATATAGCAAAACACATGCTCTGAGCAGAAATACAAAGACATGGAATGTCCCTCACTTCCCCACTTCAGTTATGGAATCAGTTCTACAATCCAGATGAGGCCACCCAACCAAACTGAGATACCAACTCAATTGCAGAGGCTGAACCACATCTTTTAATCTACAGAACTGTGAACTAGACTTCTGGTCAGCAGAACAGAGAAAAGCTGTCTCTGTTCCTTTGTCTAGCTTCACTACGCCTCCCGGTAACCAGAAGCTCTCAGCTGGCACACAGACTAGCTTACCTTAGAGTGTGTAGGAATATCAAAGTTTATCACCACATCTACATGTGGGATGTCCAGACCTCTGCTTGCAACATCAGTAGCCAGCAGAATAGACCGTGCCTTTGCCTTGAACTTGTTTAGAGAACCCAGGCGTTTATTCTGGAACAGGAGAACAAAAAGGGAATGAGAGAATAACGCTCATTCTGGTTGATGTGCTCTAGTTGAAATATTGGTACAGAACTGGGGGAGAAACTACTCAAAATTCTCACTTCTCTAATTTCTTTTCGAACTATTACAGAATCAGTGACAGCATTCACACTAGTTAAATTTCTAGGGATCAGTCCAGTCCACTAGCTGTGAAATACTCCTCCTGCAAGGTAGTTGTGGCTCAGTATAGTGCAGCCCATTTCCCAAGCAACAGGTCCCCTGCCTACTCCATTCTGTGGGGTATGCCCATACCTGACTCATCTGCCCATGGAGAGGAATAGCAGTGAACCCCAGGTTGCGGAGCAGTAGAGCAGTCCTCTGAGTATTGTTACACGTACTACAAAATATCATGAAAGAGTTTCCAGCTAGTTCATTCAAGATATAAACAAGGTAGCTGTCCTGTAAAGAAACAGACAGAGAAGAAAGAAAAAAAAAAAGATATAATCGTATATGCCATATTAAAGAGTAAGTATAAGCCAGAGAAAATGACAAGATATTGGGCAGATGTGGTAACAACAAGACAAGACACAATCAAGATGAGGAAAGAAACAGAAGTAGCATTACCTTGAATTTGGAAGGGATGAAAATGTAGTATTGCTGCAGTTTTTCAACTGTCTGGTATTTGGAAGAAACAGCACATTTAACAGGATTCTTTAGAGCAGCACGCTGGAGTTTTTGAACCTGGGAAGATCAATGTAAGTTATTACTAGATGGACAGAGATCTTGTCAGAAACCTGTATCATGCAGTCTAGTCAACAGTATAGCTTGATGGAAGGAGAACTAAAGCAGAGTATGTGGTCTCACCTTCTTGGTCATGGTAGCAGAAAACAGGAATGTCTTCCTGTCTCGAGGAATCACTTTTAATATCTTATCCACCTGTAAAAATAGAAAGGAAACGGAAATGCTGAATACAACAGCAATCAAGGCATAAGCCTCCTCCAAATATAATGATCATCCAAATGAAGAGTAATATATGTGTGCAACTTAGACTCACGGTAGGAACAAATTTCCCCTCTTCTAAAGGGAAGGTGTAGGGTGATAGCTTGTTGACAATTAGGCAGTGTGAATTCCAGAAGTCCAATAGCAGTGCAAATAGCAGGCAATATTCCCATAGGAATCTGCGTGTGATCGTGTTCTACAGTAACTGCGTCAACGTCAGGCGCTCCAGAGAAACCAGTAGATTTCAGAGACAAAATGCCTCCTACTGTCTTGCTCTGCATAACTCTGAAGTTCTACTGCCACCATAGACTTTTACGCAATTATTAGATCTTAGTTACAATTTGCTACTAATTCCTACAGAACAGTTCAGTGTTTACTGTGTGACTGTATGAAGCAATTTTAAGGGACTCATCTGGTGTTCCAAACTCATCTTTTAGCAGATTCCTACCTCTGTCTCAAAATCCATGTTAAGGATCCGGTCAGCTTCATCCATCACTAGGAACTTCAGAGCTCGTAAGTTGAAGCCCTTTGTGTTCTCCAGATGGTCAACTAGACGGCCAGGGGTAGCTACCAACAAAATCACAAGAGCAAATTTAGAATGAAAGCAAAGGGAAAGATCCAAAGAGGCAAGACAGTCATCCATTACAGAAATGGGACTCTTTACCCAAGAGAAGTAAAGGCTGATTGCTTTGTGGGAAGGACTCTTTCATAAGGTTATTCAGAGTGTTTCAAAATAAGACTAATGGAGTAAGACTCTCTGAAGAATGCCCTCCTTCCCCCTCTCCCCCCCCCCCCAAAAAAAAGCTAAGCAAAACAGACTGTAGACGAGCTGTACTGAGAAGGATGAGACCAGCATTTTGAATACTGGAGGAGAACGAAAAACCAAGCCAAAGGCAGTCTAGCAGGAATGCTTTGGAATCAACTTGTAGCAGCAATGCTACTGGCATATACTTTAGAAACATTAACAAGCCAGTGCTCCAATCTCAGGACAAAAACAAATTGAGGAAGTACTCTCACTTCACCTTCATATGCACAAAACCTTTTGGCACTCTTCCTCTGGACAACTGCACCTTGGTAATATTCATGCCCCATACCCCCAGCACATTAACTTACCAATTATAACATGTGGTTTCTTGGCTAAGGCCAGAGATTGAGACATTGTGTCAATTCCACCCACAATAACCGCTGCAGGACAAAGAATATAATGAATCTCTCAGTGTAGCACCAGGCAGCCCCTGGCAGCCTAGTTTTTCCTCCTACTCCCTGCCACCCACGACAACTCTACACAAATAAAAGTCTACTTATCTTTAGGACAATTCACTTTACTTTAGCACACCTGACCTTCCCAGGCCTCTTAAGCCATACAATTAAGCCCTTACTGGCCCCAGGTATTTTATTTTCACAGCTGAAGAGCTACAGGCAGAATCTATTCCTTGCAGCTTAACTCAGCTGCAAAAATTTAGGAATTCTAAAAATACAAAAAAAAAAAAGCTTTTATGTTTGTAGAGAATATCTAAAGAACCAATACAGACAGCTGAAGGAAAGATTAAACTACATCATGCTATATAGAGTGGAACTCTATTCAGTTTCACTGGACACAAGCTTACTATTGACAAGATTCTCTTCTACCTTCATCTTTAACTGTTTGGACATAAAATACAGAAGAGCTGTAGACTGCTCCAGGAGGAAAGGCCATACAGTCTTTCCTTCCCAAACCTGATACCAGATCTCCATCTTCCAGCATCACAAGCTTTTCTCATCTTTTGTTCAACCCTCCACACAAACACTCTCTACTTTTTTCTTTGCAACCTAGAGCTGACAAACTTCAGTCTTGAGGAAAACTGCCCCAGTATCACAAAGCTACTTACTACTGTGGACACCGATGGAGGATCCAAGAGCTTCAAACTGCTCTGAGATTTGGAAGGCCAGCTCCCTTGTTGGTGTGAGGACAAGAGCAAATAATCGCTGAGGCGTTTCCAGCAGTGCCTGAAGAATTGGCAAAGCGAAGGCTCCTGTTTTTCCAGAGCCAGTTTCTGCCAGTCCAATGATATCTCTGCCTACAAGGAGCAGCAAGGAGGGCAAAAACTGTTACAAGTCTAGAACAGAGAAAGAAGCCTTTAAAGCACTGTGCAATAAAGCACAAGAATTCCCTAAGGATAGGAAAAAAAGGAGACACACAAAGGGTAAAGAACAAAGGGCCAAAACAAAGAATTTCAGAACATCTCTGCAGCATTTTTAGAGTGTGACTTCATTTGTACGATAATTACAGTCTCAATCCTTTCAATTCTCTAGTTAAACTTCTGCCAACATACAGGTTTTCATACAAACTTCAGGTTCAAAAAAGCTTTACTTTATTATTTCTGAAATCTGTCTGTCAATTTACAGCCTATTGTTTCTATCTGAGTAAGTATTGTAGACCAACTGTTGTCTGTTTACTGGCTTACAAGGAAAAACACTCCAGTGGTTAAGACTTAGGTCATACCAACTACAAGACAACAGCGCTACCAAATTCACATTTCACAAGCCACGACCAATTTTGTGCCATCGATTAAGACAGTCATCTAAATCACTTTGCAGGAGAAGGATCAGAACAGTAAGTCCTTCCTTTGCCCAAAACCAGTGCAGGCAACAGGGCAGAATTCATCAGCAGAATCCATTCTGACCTCCTACAGCTGAGAGGAACATGCTGCCAACAGGCCTTAAACTGGCGACAACTTCTCAGGAATGCAATCTTACTTTCGGGTTTTTTTTTCAGGAAAAATATGTGGAGTAAGAGAGTCTGAGAACATTTAAGTACTAGGACAGAGCAGACACTGAAAGTTTATTCCCATTCTGTCACTGCATTGTTCTGTTCCTGTTTCAAGGTGTTTTTTTTAAAAAAGGGTTTTTAATAAAATCAACCAACCAAATATTCTAGAGGCAGAAATATTTGCTGAATTCAGTAATTTATCCAGGATGTTTACAGAAAGTCACTGTGGTTTGACTATTACCTGCTCCAACAGTCTAATTTCAAAGAACTGCCTGCTCACAGCAAAGCAGATTATACAAGCTTTGTAATCAGTCAAGGCATCTCCAACTTCAGACACACACTGTAGGTCTCTACCAGAAGAGGCACAGTCCTAAATCTATCAGAAGTTTCCTGTGTATCCTTGAGTACTTCAGAAAGAAAATGGTTGAGGAAGACAAGCAGCTCAAATGATTGACAATAATTCTATTTAACATGGAGTGTCAGAACTATGCAACAGCAGTGAATACTCAAGAACCCACATTCATTCCCATTTGAAAGTTTGCAATTGCAGTCAGTGTTATAGGAGAAATTAGTATTCCAAGCTCCACCTGTGAAGGACACAAGAATGAACACAAAGACTACTTTTAGACAGAAATCTTCGACTATTTCTAGACAGAAATCTTCAACGATGAAGAAGTGAGAACACTGTCACCCATGCCACTTCTCACCCAGCAAAATTCATTCATTCACATAGAGCTCCTGGAGCATCCCCAGATTCGGGATCAGAGAAGCACACTGCTCACCTTGGAGAGCCACTGGAATAGCCTCAACTTGGATCTTTGTTGGCACCTTCCATCCTAACTGGTCACAAGCTTCACACAGGACATCTGTCACTCCCTGAAGATTAGTGAAAAGAGAAAAGGGAAACAGACATCACCCAGGAGACCTAAATTAAAACACAAAGTTAAATACATGCTGCAACACAGCCAAGCTTGTCTCTAGCAGAGACAAACCCCGTAAGACCCTCACTGCAACTACTCAAAAGGGCAGACTGCTCACAGTGAGCCTCACCTCCATCAGTAGCTTCATAGATTTATTCAAGTTGGAGGTGGCCACCATTAGTAAGAAACTTGTCATTTTTTTCCCTAGTTTATACAAGGAACTTTCCACACAGAGCTGTCTCTCTTCCCCATGAGCATGGAAAAAGGAAAACACCCAGGCAAGGTAACACAACTGAAAATACAGGCAGCCGACCGAGGACCACAGACCGGAGCAGCCACGCCAACATCACCGGAGCAGAGGCCCGAACTCCCCAGGCCTCCCGCCCGGGCACAGCACCACGTCCGCCCATCGACGCGGCGGCAGCGGCCCACGTGTCTGCTTCCCCCGCGCACCGGCGGCTCCACCGGGCCTGGGACCGCCTGCAGTCCGGGGCCGTGCCACGACGGGGCAAGCACGGCAGGGCGACGTGGGGCACGGCCTAACACATGGGACGAGGAGCTCCCGGCCGGCCTGATATGCGGGGTGAGGACAGGAGGGTGCTCCTCGGGACGGGGGAGGGAGAAGCGGGGGAAGAAGAGGCTCCAGCCCGGCCTCACCAGGTCCTTGAAGCTCCGTGGCTCTTCCACCGCCACCTCCGGCTCCGCCACTGCCTCCGGCTCCGCCGCCTGCCCTTCCTCGTCTCCTGCCGCCATTTTGGACCGTCCCCTTCTGAGGCAGCGCAGAGCACTCTGGGAGTTGTAGTCCGACCCGCCTTTGGGGTATTATGGGATTTGTAGTTCGGAGGAAGGAGCCAATCGGAGCGGGAGGGGCGGGGCTCGAGGGGCCACGCGCGGCGGCCGTTACCCGTCGGGGCGGCTGGAGACGGGGCGGCGCGGCGCTGCCTCCCCCCGTCAGAGCAGCGCGGCGGTGGTAGTGCTGCCGTGAGGCACGGGCGGTGTCGCGTTCTTGGGGTCGGAAGGTGCCGCCTGCACCCGGAGCTCGTCAGAGTGCAGCCCTCTGGGAAGCGGGTGTGATGCTTGGGGTGCCAAGCCCTGTCGTTTTCTCCGCTCCTGGTGTAAAGGAGCTGACGTCGGCCGAGTTGCTGCGTCTGTGGAAAATGGTGTACTTTGAAAAAAGGTAAAACTTACTTTTAAAAGGTAGAATGCATTTTAGAAGGTAGAATTTCTCACTAAGCAAGAGCAGAAAGCTGTAAAAAGGTTACAAGGCCTTGTGAAACGACACTCTGTATAAACAATACATGCCTTGCTAAGTACCCTTGAAGAACAGAAGAGTGATAAGAAGGCAACATCCCACCGCAGAAAGCGCCGAAACCAGCTGAAAGCCAGACAGCTGCTGAAAGAGGCCTGAAGTCAACAAAGATTTGCAGTAACTGGGGGAAAAATAAAGGCAGCAGCGGGAGATCGCAACCCCCAACTCCACTAGAGACTGAACAGAACAACCCCCCACACACACTGTACTGGAGCCTGCGCAAGGGACATTGTACCGTTAAATGAAAGCGAGAGACTGTACTAACCAATAGAAATTGTTAGATGAGATACTAACCAATAATTATAATTAAGGGTGTGTATTTCTGCAGTTTGAACCGTATAAATATTCCAAAGAGTTTGTAGGCTGGTGTGCTAACTTTGGGGACTACCATCTAGCACCCATCTCTGTGCAGAAATGATTTAAATAAATACCTCTGCTCTGTGTACACAGGTGTCTTGCATACTGGGTAAACGACCCCTTTTTGGGACAACGGAAACATCCTGACTTTGCATGAGGTTATTAAGCAGCGTACTTGAGGAGGCCTTTTTTCTAAATGTGTTCAAGTCTTGTTTTCTTTAAACTTAATTGGTCTTATGCTTCTGCAAGGGGGATTTGATTTATGTGGCAAGTGCCATGCTTTGGTAAATTAGAAACTGGGTGGATTTTCACTGAACTCCATAGAGACCTCCAGGGAAGGGGGAGTTATGGAACTACAGCCACCTGTATTGGGATAAGAACACACTGAATTGGCTGCGGTAAAACCTGCCTACTTGGCATTAACTGCAAATGGCTAAGCCTCTGGCCTGCAGCTCAGCGTTTGTATTGTTCAGGCAGTGTGTGTGATGGTGTTCTGTATTTATAAATTCTACAATTGTGAAAGGACAAGACAAAATGAGCTAGCCAGACACAAAAATACAAGAATATATATGAACTTACGTATATAATACATATAAAGAGCAAATTAATGTCTTCAGAAGTGCTGGTATGAAATATTTTGAATTACTAGTGAAGGGAAAAAAAGAAGAGTCAAGAACTGTCATTGTTCTACCTTGTTTTCCTGTTTATGGTCATTGCCAATGTACAACTTGGAAGTGCCAGAAATACATAAAATAAACTGAACTGTGGGAACTCACAGTGTGAAATGAGAGAATAGGGGATGGGAATAGAGGCAAACACTCCCCTAGCTCTCTTGATTGCTGCTGTTGTGACTCAGGCAGGGAGCGTGCAAGTGCACAGTGAGACGTGAAAATGGTGATGGATTTAGTGTCTTTCAGGGGAAAGCAGCATCAAAATACCATGTCATGATGGCATTTCTGAGCTCATTGGTTTCCACCTGGTCTGGGTGTGGCCTCTCTGATCTGTAGTCCCAATGCTGATTTCAGCAGGGTAACCTTTCAGCTAGGTGAACATCCTTTGTTTTTGGGAAAAGGATGCTAACTTATCCAAGAGCTCAGGCTTCAAAAGGACAGCAGACCTGACTGCAAAATGGAACGCATAACTACATTTCTGGGCAGACCTCCCTCTCTCTTGCTGGTTGGGAAGCCTGACTGGGTGTGCTCGCAGTGGATACGCTGACGTACCTGAGCATCTGTCACTGGATTCCAAGCGTGCCATTTCCTCTGTTCCCAGAACAATGAGGAAAGTGAGAGGAAATCCGAACAAACTCTCTGCATGACAGAGAAAGGAGAGGAAACCTGAAACAATTCACTGGGCAGCAGTGGAAATGAAACTGCTGCATCCCACTGTGGTCAGGAGCAGTGATTTTAAAATAAATTAAAGAAACAAACAAACAAAAACACCCCAACAAGAAACACCCAATGTAGATGCTAGTTATGGCCAAATGTTTCAAAAATTAAAGCAGTCTGAGCCATGAACTTGCTATATATCCTTAGTGCTAAAGGTTAAGCCTGGCCAACGCTTAGACATGAACCCTTGTAAAGGTCACTGGGATGCCTCAGGAAATGGAGCCAGGGATGTGATGGGAAGTCACTGCTTGTGATTCTTTGTTGAACTTATTGCCGATATAATATGATAGGTGCTGTTCTGGTGGGGAGCAGGGTGGAGCAATTCTATTCTGGTGAAATTCCAGTTTGGGTAATTCTCTTTTGTCAGTAGATGTATTTGAATAAAAGTTCCCTTCTGCCCTAAACGGCTGTTGGAAGCACACATGTATGGTAAAAATAAGAATCACTTCTAAGTGATGATTCCCTTTTTGTGCTTTTCAGCACAGGACACTGCAGATTGTACTGGATTATTTTCACTCCGGGGCTTTTAGACTTGACTTTTGATCAAATATGTTCCTTGCCCTACTGCATGTTGCAGGCTCAGTCTTCCTTAGGGGAACAGAGTGGGAGCGTCCACAGCAGATGAATTTTAGTGCAGGTATAATGCCAACTATTTCATAAGGGATGCGTAATAACACAAGATGGACAGTGTGTATAGTAGGTCACAGTTAATGGTAAATGGTCTTGTCTGCCCACTGGGATGCCCAGAGGTAGGCTGTTGGGGTATCCTGACTCTCTGACTGTACTTGGGCTCCTTTGTCATAGACACCTTTTATTGTGCTTTCAAAACATACTATGGGAATTTGTGATAAAATGATGTTTGCATTCCTGCTTCACCATTGAATCATCCCTCCCTGCAGTAGTTTCAATAGAAGGGGAGTAAAAATGGCATCAGGAGGCCAGGCTTCATAACTCCCAGCCCAGGCTAAACACCAAATCACACACGTACCCTTCTCACCCCGCTGCCTAGCTACCAAAGGAAGGGTTCCACCAGCACATCTGCTACTTTTAAGGGCAAATAACATAACTACTAGCAGAAAAGCTGCTTATCAAAGATACTTCCCCCAAATGTTGCTTGTGACTTTAAGGGAGTCACAATATTGCAACTAAGCCAATACTAATACTGGAGAAGGTTCACCCCTGTTCCAGCCCAGGTCACTTGCTTCTGGTACCAACTCTGGTGCTCATCTAACCCAGCAGTGAGTAGGAAGAGGTAGGAAATGAATCTTACCCACAAACATGGTAGATTTGTGCCAGCACAGCTGCCAAAGCTGTCTTCCCAGGATGTCACATGAGATCCAGTGCTGGCTGCATGGGAGGAGACAGGATGGCATGCCTGGAGCTGAGTGAGGAGGATCTGACCACCTTCTGCCCTGCTGGCTAGCTGCTAGATCAAGCGTAGCTGAGGTGTGAGGGCGCAGACTTAGATTCACAGGACCACCTGTCTTAGAAGGTGACCAAGAGCACTGGATGGGCTTTAGAGCAAAGTGACACAGCTCCTCTGTCTTGTGTAGGATTACAGATCTTCCAGCCTATGGGCCCCACTCTCTGCCTGAGCCTCCCCTTGTGTTCCAAGCAAACAAATTCGGAGAGGGAAGTGGCTGAGACGTGGCCAGAAGAGCGTGGTATGTTGTGCTCAATCACACTTGCATAGCAGCACCGTGAACAACCCAAATCCTGACCTTGAGTGAAGGGTTAATCTAGGGAAAACCAGAACAGAAGTAGGATATTTTTCGCCTGTGTGGCTGAGAATGGAAGCAAAAGTTGTTGATTTGTCCCAGCTGCTGAAACAGTGGCTGTGATTGCAGTGCAAGACTGTGCTGAGCGGAGCAAACCAGCCCTCGTGAAGCTCTAAGCTATCAAATTCAGACCCTTCTGCCAGTCAGATTAATCCACTTAGAGCTGTTGTTTTTCCTATGTTGTTCCTGTGTGTGGACATGTGGACAAAGCTGCATTACTAGAAAACTGAGGAGGTGGTAGGAGAGGTATATAAGTTACATAAGTTTCTCTGTGATGATGAAACCAGCCATCTCAGAAGTATGGTGAAGTCATAAGTGATCTGGTAGAATTAGCTGGTGATATGCTGGATATACTAAGAAAAATTTAGCATCGTGTCTGCCTTTGCATAGTGTGCAGTTCACACTCCAAAAACACACTTACGTGCTCACACATATGCACCTCAATGTTTGCATGTCAGAGATCAGCATCTACAGTGTACATGGTCTAATTTGCACATCAGGGTATGCACTCACACAGACATAAATGCGTACACTCATACACAAATGCCAGCTGTGTGGCATGGAGCCGATGACCTCACTTTTCATTCTCCCCTTTTGAACACATCCAGCTGCTCCTATCGATTCTCTGGCTCCAGTACCTGGAGCGTGAAATCGAGCAGGGTGAGCCAGGGGGCAGGAGTGTGATCACATGCAGGTGTGCAGAGAGACACTGACACAAAAGTGCTTCATATTCATTTAATTGAACCAGCAGTGTACTTGTTCATTTCTGGCAAACAGACGTAGGCATTACAGGCATCTGAGTCACACTCTGAGGGACCAAAGCTTTTTTTCTTATTATGTGTAAAAAGAAATGTTGATGTCATGAGAGGAAGAGACAAAAAGGATAAGGACTCAAGCTTTGTGCAATGTAGTGTTACCCTTCCTAAGATCTTGCTCAGCATTAGAGTTACAGAGCGGGTTTTCTGATCATTTTGATTCATGCATCTGCAGGGAAGTTTACCTTATCCACTGGGTCCTACTTGTGGAGGTGGAATTATCCCTGCATTAACTCCTCTAGTCGTCTCAAGCTAGTTTCCGGAGTCTTTTCCTTGTACCTCTGCAAGGTACTGACATGATCCCCATCATCAAAGTACTTGAGCGCTTTGCAGTATTTGTCCCAGAAACATCCTTCTGAGGTAGGGAAGTGCTACTATCCCCATTTTTAGACAGAGAACTGAGGCACTGAGGGGTCAAAAATCACAAAGGACATATTTAGCAGAGCAGTCACTTGAAACAGTGTGCCAGTCCTTCCTCCTGCTTTTAAGTGCTCTGCCACTGAATCATCCTACTCTGCACCCCTCTTGAGTATTAGTACCAGTATGTACATTGCTAATGTTAAGCTTACCCCGGGAAGCATTGCTAGGACTATGTGTAGCTCTCCGTGAGTGCTGCCTCCACCCTCATAGACAAACCACTGTGGGTCTCACAGGCTGCTTGACTGCACGGAGGATGGCACCTCCACCTTTCAGATGCGCTCACATGGCACCTGGGTTCCAGATCAGACCAATAATGCCAACCTACGCTTCCCTCCCTGCTGCAAGAGATACAACTGCTTTCTTCCACTAGTGCCCTGAGGCAGGCTCTGGTCCCAGGGTCACTGGCCTGTCGTTCTCCCTCTTTTAGTTCCTAAGATCTGTCACTGGTTGACCATGTTTCACCTACTTTATAACTACCAGCATTCAGGCCATGCTTTCATTTTCCTACAGGGACTTGCCCTCCCTCACAGCCAAAGAACAGGTAACTTTCTCTCACATGCCACAGACTTGCTTTGCCTCTAGGAACAGCTGCTTTCCTTTGGAACAGAGGCCTCCTTTTTAAAAGAGAAAAAAATTGACATATTTAAATACAATATCAAAACCTTAAAATAATCCTATGTAAATAAATAGAACACAAACATCACAGTTCTCAGCCTGGAGAGGTTTCTTCAAAAGGGGTAACAATTTCTGGCCCTGCTATTTCACCCTGGGATGATGAGCCATCCATACAGTCTGACATACCTGAAGCTGCTTCCCTCAACAGCCTTTCCAGATGTACCTTGGTAATGGGAATTTACTGGAAATTGGCAGCTGCTGGCTTTTTGAGCGTACCCCAGCCCTTTTACCATTCATAGATGTATAAGCCCTGATAGGATTCGTAAGACCAGGACTGCAGGGATTCCATCAGCCTCTTGACCCTCTTCTTTTTTTCTGCCTTGGGGAAGCAGAGCTGGGGAGATGGCTGGGGAAACATGGCTCTGAGGAATGGCTACCTACTCCTGCCTTCAGGCTCTGGGATCTGCTACTGTGTACACAATGGTCTACGTGTCCATCATAACCTCCAACCTGAATCAGGTGGCTACTGTCAGTTGGCAGTGTGTGGGTCTGGAAGCTTTAGCTTCCTATCAGGAAGGAGTTTGTGTTCAGATATAGATACGGCGCATGAGATGTGCACACCACAGTGCACCTGTGTGGATTAGCACCACCAATATTATGACAGCAACAGGTAGCAATGCTAACGGTGACAATTAATAATGTAATGTCTCCAAGCCTGGTTTTAAGTATAGGTCAAACACTGTTTCAGCTGGATGGTCTTGGGATTTCAGCAGTGGTTTTAACACCCAAGTTGAATCTCCTTGTGCATGGGGAAACCTCTGTCCTGGACTCAAGAAGTTCACAGACTTCATCCATTGCCCTGGTACAGGTCTCAAGGTTGGCAGCCAGCTTCTGGATTTTGGCCTTCAGCACGGCTTGGCTCACTTTTGTGACCTCCTTTGTGTATTCTGGCACAAGGAAGCTGTGGGAGCCACAGAAGACCATGAAGCAGATGGAGTTGTACAGAGAGATAGAGGCCCTCTTCTCCGACTGGCGCAGTGTGGGGTCCCCCGGGCCCTGCCCCCGGCGGAGGAACTCCAGGCAGCCAAGGATTTCCCTCATCTGTTTCCGACAAGTCATTGCAATTTCCTGCACCTTCCTCACCTCCCGGGAATTGCAGAGCACTAAGGAGAGATCAGAGGTGATGCTGACGGCCCCCCCGGCAGTGGCCAGGCCCAGACCCACAGCCGATGCCAGGAGAGAGGCTCCCAGCGTCGCCGGGCTCAGGGACAGTCCCACGATGGCTGTGACTGCTCCTGCGGCGGTCAGGGTGCTCCCGCTGACGTTGGCAATCAGGGATCTTTTGCGGAGCTTGTTGAGTTTACGAGCCGCCTTGTGAAGGTGAGCAATTTGGCCACGCAGCCTCCGTCTCTGATCCAGCAGCGCTATGTGGAAGTGGTGTGTGGGGTCTAGTGTTTGGGGAACGGCAGCACCATTTCTCTCCATGGTCTCTGTCCAGAAACAGAAAAGGCTGGGTTGGGATTCATGTTAAAAAAGAGCATGAGACATACTCAGCCTGGACCACCACTTCAGACATGGCATCCAGCCAATATTTTTTTGCTTCACCCGGCTACATGAAAGGTTTGCTCTGTGCACACACGTACACGCTCACATACACACACACACATGCACGTACACACAGGAACTTTTTCAGACAGAGGAACTTTTAAAAGTTTTTCTTGTTCCCTGAGAAGACTAAAATATCTTAAGGGCTGGGGTCAGAGGTGCTGTCGTTATTACCTCTGTGAAGACACAAAACATCACTTCCAACCCTGGGGACAGAAATTCCCTTGAGGTGGACTCAGTGCCCAGAGTAGTAAAGCTGCCAGAACTAATGTGTTTTCCCCACAATGGGATTCAGAGGATCTGCAATATTCAAGGGCATCTTTCACAAGAAAGGCCAGGCTCTGAGGAGATGAAAGCCACCCATCCCAGATTGCTATTTAGGGGTCATTTCCCATTAAAGGAGGACAGAGGGAAGCTGCTGAGGGAAGTCAAGGTCTGGCTTTTCCATCTAGGAGGTGAGGAGCTCATTGACGCCTCAGATGGGTATTGTGAACATCCTTCCTTTCTTTAAGCCTAAGCAACTCAAGGTCCTGCAGCATTTTTTTCCTATTGTAACCTGGTGTCAGGGTCTGGACAAAGGTGGGAACCATTGTTCTGTGGTGCTTAGTCCAACCAGTGGTGGTGGATCCCCAGTGACAGTGGCAGGGAGGTCTATGGGCCTTGTTTAAAAGGTTCATGAAGGGTACATCAGAAAAGCGAGAACAGTTTCGGTGCACACTTCCTTGGAGATGGGGGAACAGGGGAAATACAGGGACCTGTGAATAGAAAAGGTTTGAAAACTGCTAGCTATGGCAACCTTCCCTGGCAAGACAGCAGGAGAGTGTCTTCCCTTCCAGAGGCTGAATCTTCAGGGTTTTGGTGCTAGGCGATCTGTTTGATTTCTCCGTTCTTTGTCACAAGGGTAGAAAGAAATGTTCCAATAAGCATTTGCAGGTTGCTCTAGGGCTGCAAAGTGCTTTACAGAGGAAGCCAGTATCCTTAACCCTGCTTAGATATAGGGCAACTGAAGCAAGGGAGGCAACAGGAGTGATGTAGCATTGCCAGTTATCTGGCGGGAGCAGAGCTTTTGTGCTCCATAACGCTGCACTGTGCACAAGGCTGTGCTGCCTCTGCACCTAGTAAGGTCTAGCCATAGAGTGAAGAAGCTGTTTGCAGTCCATAATGTCCTTATAGCCAAAAGAAATCTCTGTAGCAGAAAGATCCTGTCCCAGGGCTAACTAAGCAAATCTATCCATTGCTGCAGCCACCTTTTAACTTCTAAGTCTTCTGTACTGTTTGAACTGGAGGTACCTGGTCCCTCACACGAGCAGACTATATAGTTAGGGTTCTTAGGGCTTTCATTCTGCAGAATCCCTGTGTTTCAGAAGGAGGAAACCTCCTACCATATCTTTCTTTCCTGAAGTGTGTAAGTAAATAATTCTCACTACATTTTTTTTTCCCTTCTATTTGTCCTAATCCATCTCATGCAGAATCCTTTAGGATCTCCCCCTATGCCCTTCAAAACAACGACCTCAGTCTCTCTTGGTATCATCGAGCCATTTGAGCCATTTAATACATTGCGCTTTTCTTAACTGGAGGCAGTGTCCTCTTATTTTTTACTGTATAGTCAGAGGTGAAGCTGAAAGCACAAGGACTAACATTAAGCTAAATGGATACCAGCGTTGAAATGAACAATGAGCATATCATCAATAGCTTAACAACAGATCAATATGATGATTATTAAATATATTGATTCCTGTAGCCTCTTAACAATTTGTTCTGCAGATTTTCTTGCTGAGAACAGTCTCAGGTAATAACAGTGGCTATCTCATTGCAGTTAGTAGAACAGTCATTCAATATATAGCATAAGCCATACAGTGATGCATGTCTTTTGAATACACTGATTTATGTCAGCATAAAGGAAAACAAAAGCAACTCCTGCTCTTAGAGAAAAATCTCACCAGCAATAAAGGTGTACATTAGTCTAAAACCTGCAAAAGCTTTCCTAATGCAGTACTCAGAGAGACTCAAAAAAATACTGGTTCAAACTTACCTTTAGTTTCCAGCTGACCTCCCCAAAGACAAATTTTGATCTGTTTCTGGAGGAGACCAATTTATAGCTCCTGTGGACCAATTGCTGCGATGGGAATGCTTTGCCTCATACTGGGAGTTTGCCATTTCCTGCTCTCCCTTGTGCAGAAGGATGTGACACACTGGAAAGTGACCTGCGGGACAGCGAGCACACATCATGTTCAGGAAACGATCCCTGCGAATGAACATTGTGTGTTCGCTTTTCCTGAAGTGTAGGGGGAAAAGAATTTTTTAAAATCTCAGCCTATTCCTGGCGCTGAGCTAGTGCAGTCATTCCCCCCAGGGAACAGTTGCCTTTCCTTTCCCTGAAATAGCAACTGACTTTACTCTGTGCTGGAGCCACCAATTGCTTGATGACTGAAGTTTCCCCCCACCACACGTCTAGAGCCAGTGGAGCATCAGCCAGCCAGCTACTTCATTCAAGGCCAGTGTACTTTTAAAATCCCAGCTCTTTGGGACAATCGTGTGTGTGACTAGCTGGAGCACAGCAGTGCTGTGTGAGAGCTGGAGCAGTGTTCCGCTCCATAAAAGGGAAGCAGCTCCACAACAAGATGATTGCTCTGAATTCCCATCCCTTCTCCTTCTGAGTAGATAAAACCATGCAGCATCCTGTAAAAGGAGTGTTCTCCCTGCGTTTTTGCTCTGTTTCTTAACCATGGGCACTGTGATGGTTGAGAAACAACCATGTTGTTTTCCTAAGGTGCCTGCCCAGCAATCAATGATCAGAAAGTAAGGGTCCTTGGGATCCCCGCTTTTGCTGCCTGCTGTTGCCTGGCAGTTGTGCCCACATACAGATGTGGCCAGAGGGAGAAAATGATGAAGGTATTGGGGAGGAACAGCCTAAGTGACACTCCTGGCGCTGCCTTGCACACTGAGCCAGGGCCAGCTGTAATCAAAGATAGATTCTTTGGATGGATTCAGGAAAAAAGAATTTTTTGGTGGCACTGAGTGGTGCAGACCACCTTAGACCAAGTGGTATGTGTCCTTATTGACACAGGGCCTGTGGTGCCAGGGGCATCTGTTTTGAGCAGTTGTTCTTGAAGATGGGGCATTGGATGATGGATTCTTACTCTTCAGGGCTGTTTGTTGACAGGGAACCTCTGGTTGTGCCATAGTGTCCCCCTGGCTTGGCTAATCTGAAAGCTACTTAGCTGTCACTGACTGGCGAGGCTTTACTGTTGAATGTATGAGATGCGTAGCCACTCAATTGCTGGAGCTGACCCTCGGAAAGGACAAGGACTGAGAGGCAGCAGGCAGGGAAAGGAGAAACCTGGGATTATTCTTTTCAATGGCAGCTTGGTTTTAGATCATCTTAAAATGACTTTGAAATAGTATGTCAAGTGTTTTGTCAGAGGTGGACCTGCATGGGATGGAACATGAACAAATAAATAAATAGCATTGAAGAGCTACTTCAACCTGCCACAGACCTGAAAAGAGAAAACATTGTTTTGAAGATACTTAAATAAGCAATCTCAGTCTGTTGCACTTTGTTCATATTGCATGTTAACAGGAAGGTGAGTTTTGACACTGAAGGAAACTGTGCTTTAGCCCTTCCCTTTGTTTTAGCAAACATATGCTTGAATTTGTGCCCATCTGCCTTGGTGAAGGTTTGCATTTGATAGACACAAGAGTTCTTTCCCACATTCCCAAATAGAACACGCTTTTTTTATGTAACTGCATCTGCATTAGGACTTGTGCCAGCAGAGATGTCCTTATTAGGACAGTGAGTTTTGGTAAAAATGAAATAATGAAGAAAATAAAAAAAAAGGTCTAGAATGAGCCTGAGAAGATGATACGTTTTTGGTTGCACTTCTTCCTTTCCCAGTGCTCTTCTTTCAACATACTCAGCTGCAAAATGTTGTCAGAAACCCCTGCGATGCTCAGTGCGTGGGTGAGGACATGATTAGAGTGCAGAAGAGACAATTCACTTTTTTTATAGTATTCCCTCACAGAGTTTCCTGCACACTAAAAGACCTGCATTTCACACAAGACAAGATATTGGTCTCAGCCTAGGATGATTTCTCACAGGGATCATCCCTGGGCTCCTTCACCATCTAAAGAGAATGTTTCCCCCTAATCCACGCCAATAATGAGGTGCATACCCAGAAAGTAAGGACTTCCCACGAGGAGCTACAGATGTCAACTTGATTTTTAAAAAGAAATGTGTGTTAGAATAAGAAACATTATTTCCTGCCCTACAGCAGTATGCTGTGATCTGTTTTTGTCCCTGCCGACACTCGCAAGCATCCCTTTGGTGAGACTGCTTGTCTTCTCTCCCACCGATAGTTAGAGACACCCCCTCCAGCAAAGGTTAGCAGGTGAGAATGGGAGAAGGGTGGGAGAGGAGCATCTTCTCTGAGCACCTCCCAGGCACTGAAAGGCTTTCACTGCTATTAGCACACCTGCCCAGATGTAAGCACATCTGCCAGGTCACCAAGTAGGTCCCAGAGGCCTGCTTGGAGTGAATCTTAGCTACCAGGGATCTCAAGACTTGTGGGGTAAGTCTGACCTTTACCGGGCAGTCCTGCGAGCTAGCGGAGGCCTCACCATCCTGCCTGCTGGATGTTTTCACCCAACCCCTCTGCTGCTGCAGTCTCTTCATTCTTGGCCTGTGAAGCACTTGGGCTTGAGGGTGGAAGGGGCACAGCAGGTGTTTCACAACTACCCTGGCCAAAAATGGTCCCTCTGCTCCACCCTTTCCCATCTAGCCACATCCTTTTGAAATGGGCAGAAGCCAGACCCATGCAAAATCTGCCCTGAAGGCATTTTGTGGGAGCAGGTGACCAGCAAGGGAAAGGAAGGATGTTTTATTGCCTCAGCTCTCTTCCTTCCAGTGGATTTTGGCAGAAAGGACTGGTCTTTCTGCTCTTGTTCTCTCCAGCAGCAGGGATACATAGCCGAAGTGTTTATTCTGAAGCTGTTTGGAGCTACTGCAATGTAACCTTAGAATGTAAATGTCTAACACCTGAAGCTGGAGTTTCAAAGACGCTTCCTTTATCAACATTGTTTTAATCAATTAACTGAGTAAATTTGAGTAAATTTACATTCAAATATGATCTTTTTAACAGAGGATTTCTGTCATGCTTGGTACTTTCAAACTTAACTGCTGGATGCTGGGGCTAAAAGTTGTCTTTTTTTTTTTCTCTTTTCTTTTTCCTGTGGTCAATTGAATCGATGACAAATTTTAACTCTTCACAGCAAGACATTCGTTCAGATTCAGTGGGAACTTGAACAGGCCAAAACTAAAACAAATAAAGCAAATTAGATCAAAAAGGGCTGCATTGGCTTTTAGTAACCTTACTAGGAGATCCAAGTTAATTTTTTGAAAGCATTCCAGAATGAGATAGGCTGCTCTGGGCTCTGGTCACCAGTGTGTGTGTGACTTCAGCTGGGTTTGGAGAAAGCTCCAAAGAGCAGGGCAGGGTGGGCGGAACAGGACAGCCTGTGGGATGGAAACACCTCTTGTTAGTTCCAATTAAGTAGGGTATTAGCCAAGTGCATTGACTGTGCCTGTTCCTGCTTTGTGAGCAAGCATTCATGTAACAAAAATACCATCCTTAATTGCCTTGTCAAAACACTGCCAGCAATGTCTGCAGAGATCAAGTATTTATTTGGACATGGAGGGTGGATTTCTGCAATAGACTTAAACAGACCAGTTTATACTGCCATTTATGACCTTTAATTATATGTTTCAGTGCAGGCTGTATGGCATAAGGCTCTTTCTCTGACGCACAAAAATACAACTCCCCACTTAGCCCATATTCCTCCAGCCTTGCCTGTGGCACAGCTGGCATGGCTGAGTGCGGCCGTATGCAGGTTCTGCTGAGACTGATGCTGCTGGAGGACTTTTCTCTGTTCAGTGCCTCAGCAGTGGCAGCAGCAGTGCCACAATGACCAAGTCTGGCTACCTGTACCCTCAAGCACTGTAGCAAATAGGGAACCGTTACCATATCTCCAGAACTGCAAAGAAACCTAATAGCTTGGTGAAAGGCAGAAATTAGGTAGCCTGGTTGCTTGTGGCTCTTTTCCTGTGGACTTCTTGATAGCTAAGGTAACTTCGCAACATTTCTGTCTAAGGGAATAAGAGTCTGGATTCTTCTCACCTACAAAACTACTTACTTTAATGAAACTTGCAATAAGTCGGTGTCTTTGAAACCTTGACTGCTTTGTTAAATTCTGGCTGGAATTGCCCAGGAAGGTCAGAAGCTACTGGTTGACAAAACTGCCAACAGCCCCCCTCCATAACCCTCATTTCTGTAGGGAGCCAGGCTAGAACAAATCACTGTATTCTGCAATCGAAACACAAGGCACAGAAGTCCATGGCTTTTTATTCCCCTTTGCCAGTGTGAATCTTGCAATGTTTAACCTATCTTTGGTTTCATGTACTGCTCTGTGGTCTTCCCCTTGCCATGGTGATGTCCATGCCGGAAGAGGAGCTGCTGGTGCAGGAGCCTTCGGTGGTATTTCTATAGAGCATGCTGGCAGGTCTGGGCAGTGCCCTCAGGACCAGAGTTTGAACAGGAAGGACAGGCAGCTCAACTGGGAAGCATGGAGCCAACAACATGTCTTTACTAAGAAAACCAATGTGCTGGAAAGACTTGGATGTAAATCCCCAAAACTAGTCTTGGGAGCCTTGAGATAACAGATTACTGGGGAGATGTAGCATTTATTAGCTAGGAAATGAGAGTGTCTGTGTTTCCATCAGGCAGCACAGGACAGAGCTTTTACCTGGCTCTCCTATTTGTCTCCTGCCAGTAGCAGATTGCTGTCTGGGTTAATGATCTCTAACAGAGACACTCCCACTTATCTCTTGCTCCTCAATTCTTGCTCTCAATTGCTCTGAGTTGGTGCCGTTGGTGAGGTAACAAGTCTCAGCTTTGAGGGTACTTCGAAAAACTCTAAACCCAGAGGCTTGAGGGCACCAAGCAACAATTCACCCATAGGTCATGGTGGAGGGGAGGGCTAGGAAAACGTACCTTTGTCAGGAAAATTGGATTTGGTATCATCCTGTATTTGCACGATGAAAAGTTCCCGATCCTGTCTCTGTACTTGTCACTGACCAAGGCCAGAAAGCTGTAGTGACTGGGTTCACTCCACATCCCTGTGCGCTTCCCTACCAGCTACCTGGGCAGAGGCTGGGCAACGTGATTTCCATTGTGCTAAAAAAGCATCTGCTCTGATATTGAATCAAGAATGAAAAAAATAAAAAAAAAAATTGTGAGATTATATGGGGTGTCAGTGCACTGTGCATTAAATTTTGTAAAGAAAACTTTTTTTACTATTTTTATGAACTCTAGTATTTCTTTTTAAATATATGAACAAAAAAGAGTATGTTTTTAGAATTCATGCTTTTATTTAATCTTAGTTCTTCTCTTCCATCTTCAAATTAACCAGCTGTTCTATTGTACATAATTTGCAGCTACTCAAGAGAGATATTGAATATCCATAACAATACATGAGCATTTCATTGAAAAATAACTTAGATAAGATAACTTGTAATCAAATTTAAATATTGGAGATGAAGTGATTTGGACAGATTGAGGCTGCATTGCAGGTCTGCATGTTAATTTCATACCAGTTTTACCAATGATGCTGACTTTGTGTTGGGAATATTCAGCTCAAAAACCTCAAATTTCATAAAGGGGGATTTGACTTGTCCTTGAATGGTCACAGTCATGTGTCAGTGTTGCATTCCCTCATCATCAAATAAGAGTTTATTGACAGTCCTGGTGCTACACTTGAAGAAGATGAACCAAAAGTTGAGAGGTTCAGACTGTGACAGAAGACCAAATCCTGGACTACTCTAAATTTTTCATATCTCTCGTTTTTTTAAAACACTTGCAAAACCTACTTTTGGGGGGGGTTGTTTTGTTTTGATTTGTTTTAAATTATTATTGATTTCATATTGTTAAGGTTTTAGTAACAGGATTAAGGTTCAGCAGGAAACATTCCATATAAAAAATGCACTGTGATGAAAACAAAATAATGAAATTCATTACATTGATTAACCCTTCCATCTGGCACTGCAGAAACATGACAGACACACAAGGGCCTAAAGAAGTCCAGGAGAAGTTAAAAACTGTTACCTAGAACTTCAGAGAGAGATGTAATGTCAGCCCTCTGCAGAGGTTCACAAGCAGCCAGTTTGTTCACTTTCCGAAGCTCCCTCTAGAGCCAGGAGAAGGAACAGCCATCCCCAAAGGCTGGTTCAGTCCATCTCTTTCAGGCACCTGCTCTATAATACATGACTAATCAATAGACAGCAAATCTTTATCCCTCTCCCGCCCCGTTCAATGTCCCCCAGTTTTGTTAGGTTTATGCTTCGATTTCAAATATCCTGTCCCACAGAGACTGCTCTGGGCCAGAGATGGTCCCTGTAACCCAGCACTCGATGTCCTGCAGTGCTAGTAGGAGATGCTATTGTGGAAGAGTGCAGATGGCAGTGGTACATCCCCGCTTGTCCCCTTCAATAACAGGCCCCTCTTGCCTATGGATTTATCTGGTACCTTTTGACCCTGCTGGCACCAGCTGCCTCCACTGCCTCCTGGGACAGTAAAGTCCAGAAGTTCCCAGTTCCTCATGGTATTAGGAAGTATTTTCCTTTGCCTGCTTTCAGCTAATATACTCCTTTCACAGAGTGACCCTTATGCTAGCTGTGTGGGATGAGGGGAAAAAAAATTCCATGGGTCTGGTGATCCTGCACTGCACAGTGCGTGGCATGGGATCCCCGCTCATGCTCGTGAGTGACAAGTTGTCAGTCACATTCTCAGGATTAGCAGAGGACATGTACAAACCAGACATGTACAGAAGAACACAGGGCTTTGCAGAGCTGCACTTGGGAATGCAAATAAAGCATGTGATGGATAACATCACTGCATCACAGTCCTAATGGTTTCTTCTAGGTCCAGGGAGACTAAGATTCAGTTTTAAATGGCTGAACCTGAACTGAAAAAAACCAAAACCAATCCAAATCATTATTTTTTTTGTCAAGCCAAGGCTTTTATTTTCAGGTCAGATCTTCAATTCTTAAAACATGGTAGCTGCAAGGTGATTCATCTTGGTAACCCTCCAGGGCTGGGAAAAATAAGCAGAAACTTTTTGTCCTATTGCCAGTGTGCTTAGAGGGAGGGAGAAAGGAAAATGCTTCCTCGCTAAAGGCCAGATAGGTCTTTTGGTACCTTTGTTAGCATTAATATTAAGGCATAATCTGGTGTGAGGGTCTCAGAAACTACTTATTACACATAACCCAGACCTGATCAGAAAGAATAGCTGTCAGTAATATAAACCTCTTTGAAGGGAAATTTATGCAGAGGAGGTGGCAGTCTCATGAAGGAGCTGAGGCCATCTTTCACGCACAGTACCAAATCTGTTAACAGGAGATCTGGCAAGAGCAGGTCACCACTCCCATGAAGCCTGGGAGCTTGCACTTCCAGAAGAGGGGAAAATGGCCAGCTGCAGAGCCAGGATGTGATGGGGATGGGAGCTTGGCTTTTCTCCCAGGCTCCTAGTTCAGATGTGTGCTGTGCCTGAGCGCTCCGCTGCCCAGTGTCCCTGAAGCAATCTCATGAGACTACAGGGATGGTCAGCAGATGCTCTTGGTCTGGGTGGATTCAGCCCACTTCCTGCACCCTCCTGAATAAATGATGAGGACATGGGAGGGAGGAAAGGAAACCTGTGAGAGAATGCGCTTCCCTGCATCTGCAGATACACCCTGCACGATTAGCAGAAGCCATAAGGGCAGGGCATGGCTGAGTGACCTCGTGGTTTGCAAACACGTGCAGTTTTAAAAAATACTTTCTAAAAATGGCATAGTTCTGTGAGGTACAAAGGCTTGGAGGGGCAGTAAACCTCTCTGGTAGTGTTTGATCCAATGCAGCGCTTGAAATGATCAGTTAGTGCATCTTTTTTACCAGTCCAGTAATACAAAAAAACCCAGCCCACCTCAAAACCAAACAAAGTAAGCAAACAAACAAAAATGAAAAAAAAAGATATTTCCTTAGCTATTCTTTGGTTTTGTCTAACCCACCTGAGAGACAAACAGTAAAGAGACACCTGGCTTTTGGGTCTAACCAAGCTGGGCCTAGGACAAGGCTTTTAGAAGACAGTAAATCTCCCCAGGTTGGATGGAGCCAAGATAAACCCTGTTGTCACTGAGGGCAACACAGAACAGGTTCTACTTTTCTTCTCACTGCCAGAAGATGCTCTGCTGGTAACTGGAAATTGCTGGCGTGAAATGAGGAAATTCCCCTCTGAAATACCCCAAAAAGTATTTTCAAGGAAGATTCTGTAAAAAAAACATCTTAACAACAGCATTTCCTTTGACCTCCATGACATTTGGAGCTCTGGGGAAAGGAAAACCTTAAGCTGCACCAGGGAAGAAGTAGATTACCAAGGACCACTCTTCTGACTCATGCTTACATCACGATCATGGTTCATACAAGTACTATGCAGAAGAGATGCTTGTGTGGAAGGCGGTCTCCTCTTTATTTCCTCACAGGCTACATGTGGCTACATGTTTAATTTGGCTGTTAAGATAGCTGTTCTGAGATTATTTTGTAGCCCATCTCCTCACCATATGAGCTCTCCCATTCACAATCCCTATACCATTCCTGACTAGAGGATACATCCACGTGGCTTGGGAGGACTGCTCCAGAGGACAACCCTGGAGTAAGCTGCCAGACTGAAGTACACCATTCCTACATGCATACACGGTCTTATGGCTCGTGCTTGCTCCACACCATATATGCAGAACCCTCTTCTACAACGCATGTTCCTTGCAGTATCCCCAACAGGACCCTTTTAGTACTCATCCAGTCCCTCCTTTGTGCACACATGCTAGATCCACCATCCAGCTTTGCAGCCTAGCTCCCTGTTTTGAGGCACAGATGAAGAAGAACTGGGGCTGGAGGGTCAGAGGAGTTTCCCACTACTCTGAGGAAGGACATGAAGATGAGAAACTTCACAGGGTACATGGGTGGCTTCTTGGATAAGCCAGAGAGGGATGCATTGTCATGGTCTGCTTCAGTACTTGTGTCATAGGAAAAGGAAGGAGAAAAGCTCTGGATGCAATGTGCAAGCTCCCGAGGAAGAAGATGAAAACCAGAACGTTGATGCTCACCTCCTGCTGAAAAGTTCCCAGTATGCTGCTTGGGACCAGTGAGGGATGTGGATGGTGGTTTCACAACCTGGCTGAGAATAACCTGGTTTCAGCAGGAGCTGGAAACATTTCTGTACCACAGACCACTTGCACAAGAGGGATGGACCTCATCTGGATCAAAAGAGAAATGGACTTCCAGCTATGAGCATACAGGAGGTTGTCAGTGAGCTTTTTAACTGAGTGGGGAAAGTGGTGACATTTTTCAGGATGGTGTTCCCAATGACAAGATGTAGCAAATTCTGTAACCTCTAGGGAAGTATACATCAGGGGATAGCATAAAACAAGAAGGTCAGGATTCAGGGAGAAGGCCAGGAAACCAAATCAGAGTGCTGTAGTTGTCTCAACAACAGGGCTTGAAGCCTGGGGAACAAGACAGGAGCACTGGCACATTTTGCTGATATGGTAGGCACTTTGGAAACCTTGAGTTTTTTAAAAAGAAGCTCAAAGGAGCAGCTGGGAGGATTAAATCCTCACAGGTGGGTGGAGATGGCTGAAGGGGCCATGCTGGGGACACAGTGGTAGGGCTACCACCCACTCAGAAAGGCCTGAAAAAGGGAAAGATGCTGGCACTGATAACAGGAGGGAGGGTTGAGAGTAAGAAAGCATCATTCAAAAAGCTGCAGGTGTGTCTGAGTAAAAAACACAGAAAAGAACATAAGCTTTAGCAGATTAAGCATAAAAATATAACTGAGCTGTCCAAAAAGGGATTAGAAGATCAGCTAGTTAAAAAATCAAAACTAGTACTAAATCCTCCATCTGTCACAGCAGCAGCAAAAATCCTGCCTGAGAGCCTGTCAGACCATAGGATCCTTGGTCTGTAAGCCTACTAGCTGTGCCAGACACACTGCTGGAGCTATAACGAGGGTCAGAACAGCCTCCTGGATAAATACAGCCTTTTCAGTAATGTCAGCATAGTTTCAGCATGCAAAGGGAGGTCCTGCCTTACAAACATCTTGGAGTTTTCTTGATGAGGTCAACTAGTATGTGGAGAAGGGTGACCTGGTTGATGTGATCTGCCTGGATTTCCAAAGACTTTTGACACAGCCCCTCTGAAAAGACCTTAAAGAAAAGTCAAAAACAACAGCATAAAAGGGAAAATCTAGCATGGATAATTATTAGATAGAAGGTTGAAAAAAAAAATAGGACTAAATAGAGGAAGGTCACCAGGGAGTTCTGCAGGGATCTGCACTAGGATCTATGCTCTTTAACAAGTTCCTAAACAAGGTGGAAAAAGGGGTGAATGGTGAGGTGATGGGGTTTGCTGACAATATGATTGGCCAAAGCACTGAAGCAGTTGTTTGTTTAGAGAAGCTTTTGTTTCAGTGAATATCAACACAAATGCAATGTGAGGTTGATGTCCACTAAGTATCATCTGAATCGATTTTACAGCTCGGGGGCGGGGCAGGGGGGATAATTAAAAAAGATCATTTGGAACCTTGACCTATAAATCACATAACTCTAACTGGAGCCTTTTAATTGTTATTAGTGGTCCTAGGCCTCATTCAAGCTGAGAAGCTTTGCAGTAGTTTAACATGAGAGGCAGCAGAGCTGCAGTGTGGAGGGCAGTCACTGGTCTGCCATTTGCTGCTGCTGCTGAGAGCAGACACTTTTGCCTGGGGCATCCCCACCTCCAGACACCCCAGATCTCCCTAGACTGGTGCTGTGCACTGTGGTGGTGCCATCAAATGGCCGTGATCTTAGGGAAGGTTTCCTTCTGTACCTCCCAAACATTGATCATACAGGCACCACTGCACTCATCTGTGGTGAACACGGCAGGAGGTATTTGGCTGTTGGGATGGCCTTTTTGTCCATCTTGAATCAAGACGCTGAATTTGACAAACCTGCTTTGGAAACTGGTTGTGGACTCTGCCTTTAAGGACAAATTGTGTTCTTGATACCTAGATCAGATTTTAATCCAAATCCACGAGACTAAAATTATGCATGCTAGTATCTCTTGGAGTATCCTAGGGCTCCCTTCTAGGCTGGGTATTATTTTATATTTGCAACCCATTAGAGACTGAGTGACTGTACAGATCAGATGGCAACATTTTGTAGTGAACTGGTAGAGCTCTAGAAAAATGTTTTCACACTTGAAGCAGGTCTGCGGGCTTGGAGAACTGGAACTAGGCAGAAAGGGTGGATGTGGCCTCTTATTGACAGCCCTTGCTTGAACACAGTGCAGTCAGGGAGCTGGATCAGATCTCAGACAGCAAATATGTCACTCCATTTTGTGCTTCTTTAGAGAGGTGTCTGAAGATGAGCATCCTTCTTCCTTCAGCTTTAGTACAGACCAAGCACTGCACCAGATACACTTTTTCATCTTTACTCATTCTATAGGAAGGTCTTCACACAGTGGGTGGTCATTAAGGAGCCTAGCGAAAAGCAATCCCTTTCCCTAAAATCTCCTCCTCGGTAAGAGTCTTTTCCTCCTTAGCACAGTAGCAGGCTTTGGTAATCAGGCTGCCTACTTCTCACCACCTTTTATATTCAGGAAGCATATGGTGGCTGACGCATTTCCTGATGTACACTCAAAAATCACATCAGTTTGGATCCAGGACCTCTGATAACCAACAGCAGGCAACAGACAACTCACACTTTCTTGCTTTTCTGCAGCAATCTCAATGAAGCCTGTTATTACCTGATATGCAGGGAAACAGAGGTACGGAGGAAGCTGGTGGTTTGCTCATTGCCTCGTGGGCAGAACCAAATGGTGAATGTAGGTGGCTGCAGTTTCGGATGAGTGTTTGCTCCCTCATGCTACCCTGCAACCTCGCACAGCTTTTGTAATACTGATCAGGCCAAGATTTTAAATTCCCTTGTTCTGGGCCTCTTCAAGACTGGAAGGTGAGACTTTCCCATTTTTAACTGTATATCATACTTCTGATTCTAGACAGCTTCATGTGAGGTATACTAATTCAGCCTTCAAGGCCACAGCATTCTTTTCTTTCCATTTCTTGGAAAAGAAAAGGCACCAGTAGGCCAACAGGAATCTTTCCTTTGTAAGGCCCCTGGGACAAAATTTCATTTTTTTCTGAATATAGAAGTGATGGGACAGCTGTCATAGGAATTCTCTTTTGAATGCGTGCCAGCAATAAGGAAAGAATATTGTTTCATGCAGGTAATTTTTAGAAACCTCTTAGAAGCTGTTCAAAACTACCAGAGGATTCTAGTGGAAAAGAAACATGAGATATGGATGTATTCAGGGTCCCAAAACTAAGCATTTACATAACACACCTTACCTATGCTCAAGAAGAAGGTGGCAAAACAACCCACCAGAAGCATCCCTCCTCCTCCAGCTCTTCTCTGGAGATGTCTGCTTGCCCAGCTCCACACAGCTCCGCTGTTCTTACAGGTGCACTGATGCCAGCAGCCATTTTTGCACTTGGCTCAGAGCTGGACCTCTGTGTCAAGCTGCTCCTTTCCTTTGCAGACTCTGCATCCCAGCGGCCTCTAGGAAAAGTGCAGGGAACCTCGTCTTCAACCCCTGCCCTCCAGCAACAGAGGGAGAGGGGCCAATCTCTTCTCCCTCAAGGACATTGGTCCACCTGTGCTGAGCCACTGTGAGGTTGTTTCTGTGGGGTGGCAGCTCAGGTTGTATTTGGGCACTGTGAGTCACTGATTGTGGAAGAAGGGAAATGAGAAGGGTCAAAGCTATTGGTTAGTAAAGGAAGAACAAAAATAGTAATGCAGGATCTTTCCTGCAGAGGTGCCTAAATGCAGTGAGCGCTCTTCTGCAAGCAGGTCTTTTATCAAACCGTGGATCACAGCACTTGAGAGGTGAAACAGGTCCAAAAGGCAGCTCTTATGTGTCTAGATTAATCAGAGAAGAGCTAATACTCTTAGCTCCTGATAGCAAGTAAAGGCAGGTATCCTCTCCTTGGCCAGGGTGTGCATCAATGGGGAGCAGGTGAGCCCCAAGGGCTGCACTCCAGCTAGAAGTTTGAGACCAGCTGCCTTAGAGGAAACGAAACTGGCTGAGGCACCCCTGTGACGTGAGTGTCATGGTTCAGAGTGGGACAGGAAAGGATGGATGTACCCACCCACAGTTAGTAGGCAGACTTGTACATTGTCACCCAGACCAAAACTGTAGGTCAGCATTTTCTCCGGATAGCAGCTAAAAGGTGGAACAAATGGCTCTTTCTACTGGCCCGTTTTGGGTTTTGTGACTGTGCTGGAGGGGATGGAAATGCTGTTATCTAGGACAGTTAGCAACTGAAGCTGGCTGCTGCTACTCCAAAACCTCTTGAGATCTTTCCCTATGAGGGTCAATGAAATGAAGGTGGAATAGTTCAGATCAAACTGACCACTGTGGGCCCTATACAAGGTCAGCCAAGCCATTCCCACATTTTTATGTGTTTGATGACAAAAGAGATGGGAATCACTAAACTGAGGTGCAGGAACTGCTGTTCTCAGCTGTCTTGAGCCTAAAGCTGGTGACTACATCCAACGTCAATGATAAGTGCAAGTGGCAGCAGAGTTTTGTTATAACTGAAATCTACTTCTTTGTCTACTAGGACTGTAATCAAACATTTGCGTGCAATTTGGCCAAAATTGCTTTTTATTGTCTGGATCTAGACAGATGCTGAAGCAGTAGCTTTGAGACCCTTTTATAGTCCCTACTACACCAACAAGGGGTCCTGTCAGGGCACCACCAGCCCTGCCTGTCTGTGCCCAGCATCTCCTGGAGCTCCCCGCACCCTGCCCAGGTCCCAGGACCTCATTTCACCCCACCCGGGGCCATCAGCCCCTGTGCCAGTGATGCCACAACAGGGCTGGTCTCCAGCTCCCCACAGCCCTGCCCTGCCTGGCCACAGCCCCACTGCATCAAGGAGGTGCCCGATGCCCGGGGCTAGGGCTGTGTCTGAGCCCCGAGCCCCTCACCGGGCCTGATCCTGACCCCGCCTGCAGACTGACATCCTGGCCTGGCCTGTGTGTGTACGGGAGGGACCTGAGGTTTGTGACAAATTAGAAGTTAAAATGAGCAAATTCATTGCATTTTGAACAGGTTTTGGCTTTTCCCCTGTGAAATTAGATGAATCATCTCTGAACTGTTTTTCTCCTGAGAGGAAATGGTGAGAATGAACACGTATAGCTGGCCTCAGCAGGAGGAAGATGGAAAACCTGAACCAGACAAAAACTGAAGGATCCAAGTAACTGCATCTTTAAGAAATGTGGATAAGTGACTCTCAGTTCTCCCATCTCCAAAACGGGGATGGGCTTTACATGTTTGGGAAAGGTGTGGCAATGTGGAATGAATAAATGCAGTGCAGTTACACACTGATGTGGAAAAGTCATAAAGAGGGGGAAGAAAAGGAGCAACCGGTTCAGGAAGAATTATCCTCAGTATGTGTACAAACAGCTGAACAGTGAACCTCTGTAAGGTGCTCTTCCTAGGCCTTGTTATGTCATCTATGGTGGCCACTATGCTTTGTCACCTAGTACCAGGTTAAGTATCACAAAAGGGACGTGCAAAATAGGAAAATTACCTTAATCTTGCAAAAAATTGCTTGTTGTCTTGCAGGCATTAAGTTTGGGTTGGATTACTATCTATTTTTTCAAATTAGTAGCCATATGTTACTGGTTATAACAATCTATACTTTTCATGCTGGCTGGGAAGCGCTCTAAAGAGTCTTTCAGATCTAGCCATGCAGTCTGAGCTGGCTCACATCGATAGCAGTGGCGAAAAACTTTCTGTAGGATTTGCTGGCAGATCTTTGTTACTCTACCAGATAGCTCTGTCCACGCCAACAGAGCATCTAGAGACCGACAGCACGGAATACCTCTGAGGTCCTGTTTTTCTTGATAGTCACCTCTTCTAAGGTGAGGCAGCAAAGTTTGCTGTAATTGTGATGGAAAATGCATAAGAGGGAGGGAGAATCTCTCCCAGTAGGTGTCCTCCCTATCTGCTCCATTTTTGTGTACGTGTTGCAAGGAAACCTGTACTACTTCCATGTATTCTTATTAAGCTTGATCATGGCTAGCCTAACGATCTCTGGTGTGTAACTTCAGGCTTTTTGTGCTGCTAATCACACAAGGAATAGCAGTATTTGGGGGAGGAGGGCGAACCACAGTCCTTGTGGTCCTTGTGCATTCACTACTGTATGAGGTGACACTGTATCCGGCTCTCCTTGTATGCCTTGATTTTTCCCTGGTACTTCTGCATCCTCCCTGTAATACACATGGCTTGACTGCTTGTTTGTGAGATGGTCATGAGAATATATCGTCTTCTTAACAATAAGAGAAGGGAATAATGGAGTAAACATGTAAGTGGAAAATCAAATAAGTAAATAATTACAAAAGTTAGCTTCAAGTTGCAAAATGGCCATTTAACGTTTGATGGAGATCAATAGCCTCAAAAGTGGAGTAAGACAAGGACTACAACAACGAGCTGCAGTGTTGCTCTGGCACATACTGAGAGGCTTTTCCTCTGGAAATGGCTGGTGTTGTAGTTATCACTGCTATACAGGACTTAGACATAGAGCTGTATTCCATCTAACTATGTGTATGCAAGGAAAACGGTCCTGGGAATATCAAACTACAGATTGGAGGAAAATGTGCTATTATGCTGCATTATTACTCTTGCAAAATAAGAGTTGTAGAGAATGGGGGAAATTGTTTTATTTTGAGGTAGAAAGGCTTCTGTCCCAACCCCCGTACTGGCATTGGCAATGCAAGAAGAGTTGGTGAGTAAAAAAGATTCCGCTTACAGGCACTGTAACAAGTTTAGTTTTTAAAGGACATCTGGGCTTTTACGAGACCTAGATGGGCTAGAGCAGACATAAAGTCATCCACCTGATTTCAGGAAGCTTTAGGATATGTTAATGATTTCACTATTCAATTTTTTATGCCCCCTGTTACTACATGAAGTAAATCTGTCTTACAGTCAAGTTTTCTTGCTTTTGTAAAATTCCGAATGAATATTGCTCTATAAACCATCCTGCTTCCAACACAGCTTGGATAGCCCAGATCCAGATTTGCGGAATTTGCCATCTTAGTTGCCCTCCCTGCCTCAGGGACAGCTTCTCAGCTATGAGACCTCAATGATGAGGAAGAGCTAGAAAGAAAACATCAGTGGAAGAGAAGAATACATTTATTTTCCTGAAGTGTTTTTTACCATAAGGATACAAGAAAAGGTCAAACTGCCTATACAAAGTTTTGAAGAATGGGACTTTGTGAATTAACTGAAGATGAAGAGTCACTCAAAATCTTCAAGGGGTTCATTTGCCTTCCCTGTAGTGAATGAGAGAGGGGAGTGAGGTGATGTTTTTCCACTCACAGATCCTGCATTTTGTTGAAATAGTGAAGTTGATCATCTGGTCAGTGCTGTATGTAAACTGTGCAAGTGCAGTTTTTATACATCAGGTAGAAATGCAGCAATATGACAGTGCTAAACTGGGTGATGGCTATTAAACTTCAAGTTAAATGAATTAAGAACTCCTGTAAGAGACACAAATATATATACAAAGTTTTAGCTGATAAGGAGGTGCGCATGCTAATGGAGTAGTCACCACATTGTGGATAAACAGCTTTGCATCATTTTGTGTTGCAGCCAAAGGATTTATGTAGAGAAGCTGCTGTGACTTGTTCTGTAACCTGGCAAAAGAGCAGCGAGCAAAATTTATGATTTTTCTTCAAAGCTTGGCATCAAAATGGTGCTTTCACATGTCTTGCAGACTTGATCTGCCAATTTTTTTTCCATGTTACTGAATCATACCAACAGATTTAACAGAAATAGCACTGTGTGCTTTATTTAGAGTGTGGTCTGTTTGTGTATACCAGAGACTTGCATGAAGCTCAGTGATTCGACACAAACCTTTTCATCTTTGGTCTTTGTGTCCCAATTTATTCCATTAACATTAGACAGCATTTTCCTATGTTAACAACAGCAAAGAGTTGCAGAGAAAGCAGCCCGTTCTAACGTAAATAAAGTATATGCTGTCTACTATTTCATGCATAGCCTCCGAAAACATTAGCTTTGGAAGTGAGGGAAAAAAAATCCCTAATTGAGTGTTTCGCAGTAGCCAGAGGTATAAACGTCGGTAAGAGAAGCGGAGACACGGCTTGTGGGAGTTTGTGCTACCTGACTCTCTTTGAAACCATTTTATTTTAAAGAATGAGATTCTAACTGTTCGCTTTCTTCTCTAATGTGAAAAAGACCCTCTAAAGATTAACCCTGCGTTTCCTGTCTCACGTTAACTTTAAAGGAGAATTTCTAATTTACAAAGAAAAACAAAACTTTCGCTCTTTCAAGGTCCATTCGGTTCCAGGACTTGGGATTTACTGCCCCCTCTCTACCCAAACTCCACTTTTTTCGCGACAACACACGGACAGGAGAAAACAGACACCTCCACGGTACCCCAGTTGCAGAAAGGGCGAAATTTCGTGGAAGATAAAGTAGAAAAAAACCATTTAATTACCCCCGAAGAAACACAAGCCGGAGCGCGGAGCGCCGGGCGGCGGGGCGGGGCGGGACGGGCGGGCGACACCAATCAGCGCCCGCCGCGCTGCTATAAATGGGGGCGCCGCCGCCGCCGCCGCCCAGTGTTCCCCGCGCCGCCGTCATGTCCGAGACAGCGCCTGCTGCAGCGCCCGCCGCCGCCGCCCCGGCCCCCGCCGCTAAGGCCGCCGCCAAGAAGCCCAAGAAGGCGGCGGGAGGATCCAAAGCCCGCAAGCCGGCGGGCCCCAGCGTCACCGAGCTGATCACCAAGGCCGTGTCCGCCTCCAAGGAGCGCAAGGGGCTCTCCCTCGCCGCCCTCAAGAAGGCGCTGGCCGCCGGCGGCTACGATGTGGAGAAGAACAACAGCCGCATCAAGCTGGGGCTCAAGAGCCTCGTCAGCAAGGGCACCTTGGTGCAGACCAAAGGTATTGGGGCGTCTGGGTCTTTCCGCCTGAGCAAAAAGCCTGGAGAAGTGAAGGAAAAAGCCCCCAAGAAGCGGGCGGCCGCGGCTAAGCCCAAGAAGCCGGCAGCTAAGAAGCCCGCCAGCGCCGCCAAGAAGCCGAAGAAGGCGGTGACAGCGAAGAAGAGCCCCAAGAAGGTTAAGAAGCCTGCGGCCACGGCGACCAAGAAAGCGGCCAAGAGCCCTAAGAAGGCGACTAAGGCTGCCAAGCCCAAGAAGGCGGCGGCAGCAGCGAAGAGCCCGGCCAAGGCGAGGGCGGTGAAGCCTAAAGCGGCTAAGCCGAAGGCGGCCAAACCCAAGGCGGCCAAGGCGAAGAAGGCGGCGCCCAAGAAGAAGTAAACCCCTGTGGAAGAAAACTCTTGCTCCGCGCTTAAACCCAACGGCTCTTTTAAGAGCCACCCACTTTTTCTTGAAAGGGCTGAATCGCTGTGGCTACTACCAGTTTTGGGGAAGGGGGCAACGGGGAGGTTTTTAGAAGAGTGGCAGTCTGCTGCCGAGAGCGCTTTCAGTTCGGGGGACAAGGAAGGTAAGAGCAGCAAACGGCAGGGCTTCTACGCTTGCCCTCGGCTCACCGGGCAGAGCGACCACCGCGCTGGTGGCTTTGGAAAGCGCGCAGGGCGCAGGGATTGGCTGCAGCTGCGGAAGGGCCGAGCTGCTTCCCGGGAGCCCCGTCAGCACCGCCCAGCCCCGCCCCGGACAGGGGCAGGGAAACAACGCGGGGTCGGGGGCGTGTGCACGGGGCTGCCTCCCCGCTGGCAGTGCGGGTGTTCCACTGTCAAGTCTCAGACGACCATTTAAAAAGC
>VFFE01006814.1:58705-80616 GCA_008921705.1 Burhinus oedicnemus | reverse complement strand
GCTGAGTCGCTGGGATGTCTGGCCGCGGGAAGCAGGGCGGGAAGGCGCGGGCCAAGGCCAAGTCGCGCTCGTCGCGGGCCGGGCTGCAGTTCCCCGTGGGCCGCGTGCACCGGCTGCTGCGCAAGGGCAACTACGCGGAGCGGGTGGGCGCCGGCGCCCCGGTGTACCTGGCGGCCGTGCTGGAGTACCTGACGGCCGAGATCCTGGAGCTGGCGGGCAACGCGGCCCGCGACAACAAGAAGACGCGCATCATCCCCCGCCACCTGCAGCTGGCCATCCGCAACGACGAGGAGCTCAACAAGCTGCTGGGCAAGGTGACGATCGCGCAGGGCGGGGTGCTGCCCAACATCCAGGCCGTGCTGCTGCCCAAGAAGACCGACAGCCACAAGGCTAAAGCCAAGTGAACGCCTAAGAACAGCGCCCGGGAAGCCTTTCTCGGAGAAACCCAAAGGCTCTTTTCAGAGCCACCCACTAGATCATTGAAGAGCTGAATTGCTTTAAGTGTGTTTGCAAACCGTTAGGGAACACCAACAGGTCTGGTTTGGTTTTTTTTTTCAACGTATGTTAAAATATATTTTTTAAAGTATATCTTGTGTGTGCAGATGAAATTAATTTTTCTCATGTTCGCATGTATTTGCCTCGGAAGCTAGTCTTTTATGATTTAGATCCTACAGTTCAAAATAAATCTTTCTCTGCCTCGTCCCATCTTACCGGTGAGGTGAACGATCTGGTAGCAATCGAAAACTGCCCACCCCCACCCCTGCTTCCTCCTCAGTCGCAAACAGTGATGGTAAAACGAAAGTGTTAAGCACCGGCTATATAAGGCTGCGTTTAAAAAAAACCAAAGGAATAAATTTCAAGTCCCTAAGTACTTAAGCCGCCTCGAAGTATGTCCAGGCTGAAAGAGTAAATCATCTCTCCAGTCCTGCAGCATCCAGTTGATCCTGAAGGGAAGCTCCTCCCAGTCACAGCGCCGGCTTTATAATCTTCTGTATGGAAGCTGTCTTTTCCGTATTTAAAATATAAATTTCTGAATTTGACAACTATAAAGCCATTTCCGTCACTTACCCACGGTATGTATTCAAAAAAGAAAAGCACCACGTGCTTTATTTCAGCTCTTTTTACGAAAAGGTGGGTGGCTCTTAAAAGAGCCGTTGGGTTTAAGCGCGGAGCAAGAGTTTTCTTCCACAGGGGTTTACTTCTTCTTGGGCGCCGCCTTCTTCGCCTTGGCCGCCTTGGGTTTGGCCGCCTTCGGCTTGGCCGCTTTGGGCTTCACCGCCTTCGCCTTGGCCGGGCTCTTCGCTGCTGCCGCCGCCTTCTTAGGCTTGGCAGCCTTAGTCGCCTTCTTGGGGCTCTTGGCCACTTTCTTGGCCGCCGTGGCCGCAGGCTTCTTGGCTTTCTTGGGGCTCTTCTTCGCTGTCACCGCCTTCTTCGGCTTCTTGGCGGCGCTGGCGGGTTTCTTAGCCGCCGGCTTCTTGGGCTTAGCCGCGGCCGCCCGCTTCTTGGGGGCTTTTTCCTTCACTTCTCCAGGCTTCTTACTCAGGCGGAAAGAGCCGGAGGCGCCGGTGCCCTTGGTCTGCACCAGGGTGCCCTTGCTGACGAGGCTCTTGAGCCCCAGCTTGATGCGGCTGTTGTTCTTCTCCACATCGTAGCCGCCGGCGGCCAGCGCCTTCTTGAGGGCGGCGAGGGAGAGCCCCTTGCGCTCCTTGGAGGCGGACACGGCCTTGGTGATCAGCTCGGTGACGCTGGGGCCCGCCGGCTTGCGGGCTTTGGAGCCGCTCGCCGCCTTCTTGGGCTTCTTGGCGGCAGCCTTAGCGGCGGGGGCCGGAGCGGCGGCGGCGGGCGCTGCCTCAGCAGCGGGGGCGGGAGCAGTCTCGGACATGTCGAAGCTGCGCGGACGAGAGCGCGGCGGCTGCAGCCGCGGCGGCGGCGGCGCCCCCATTTATAGCAGCGCGGCGGGCGCTGATTGGTGCGTTGCCGAGCCCGCCCCGCCCCGCCGCCCGGCGCTCTCTGCCGCTCGGCTTGTGTTTCTTCCCCGTTAAAAAAGTGTGTTTTTCGTAAAAAAACGTGACCGCGGCACCCCATTTCTTTGCAGTGTTGCTGGGGACAGGAGATATTTTTGTATTTCGGCGTTTCTTTCAGCTGAGAGTTAAAATGAGCTTCAAGCAAGCCAGTAATGCCGGACTTTGGGGATTGCACTCAGAGCCGGACGGTGAGATTTTTATTTTTCCTTTTGAATTAAAAATTTGCTTCTGACAGCACTGTCGCAGTGACAGCGGATTCATGTTCCTGAGACGGTTTTTCTTCAAGGTAGTGCAAAATGGAGGTAATGTCGAGACATTTTCTTAGCGTAAATTAGCTTTGAAAAGAAGCAAGTAACACAAAGTAACCACTCAGCTCTGTATCTGGGTTATGATTTGTTTCCCGTAATACGGCTTCATCTCTTAAAAATAATGAAACCTTTGGACATAGTGCCGTATTTAGCTCTACTCGGAGCTAATATAAAGTAAAAGAAGGATGGTTTTCACTAGAAACGTTAATGTGAAAAGCATCTCTCTCAAATCAGCAGGTACCTTCAACGTCTCAGAGCACAGAGTTCTTTCACTGTTTCCCTCAGTTTTCTGTGTCCTTGTATCACAATCCTGTTCACATTGATGAACTATATTCCCATTTTTTTCTCCAAAATAATTCTTTAGATTAAGCCCAATAGGTAAACACATTCATTTGTATGTTCTTATTTTGAGGTAGGGTTTATTTTGTTGCTTTTACACTGTACTTCAGGCATTTTGTCAGCCAGAACTAACAGTTGTGCAAAAAAAAAAAAAACTCAGAATACCGTGTGCTTGTTTTCTTTATGAAAAACAGTGGTAAGGCTGCAGGCATTTCCTTAATAAAATAGTTTAAATTAAATATATTTAATATCTGTCTAATTTAATTAAATAGAATTTCTTTAATAAAATTATATAAATCAAGTGGCTTAATCAAACAATTGTGTCCACAGAGCTGCCGAGATAAACTGGGGCATGGCTTTTTCCAACCCATGAGTTTTGTGATGTGACATGAACTGAATACACATCAAATCAATTTTTCTTGGGACGAGTTGGACAGGGGAATGTCATGTTCAAAAATATGTAGTACAATGTGGGAAAGAATAGGAGACCCTGGTGATTATTTCGTATGATTGAAAATGCAGTCATTTAGCTTCTTTCGCTTTTTCTTTTGATAATATAAAGACACACGCTGCCTTTTCATAATACAATATTATATACCATCTTGTCGAATTTTGGCAATGGGGAGGTCAGTTTTAAGAGTTTGTCAGTGGTGCTGGTTTACCATGACTAAGGTGCACCTAAAGTGTGAGAAACTACCAAGAAGTGTGGTAGCATTTCAGTGAGGCTTTTTTCTAGAGAAGACAAACAGCAGAATAACATCACATGCAAGAGTATAAAACCAGAAGATCATGTGGATTTGGAGCCAACATCTGTACTGATGCTGTATTTTATGGTAGTTTCACCTGCTGACCCCACTGTGGGTTGTGGGTTGTGAACTACACTGTGACAGAAGTTAACCTGTTGGGAAGGACACATACCACTGAGGAGAAATTTCTGGGGGTTAGTTCTTTAGCATACCTATATCCTTCAAATTCTGTATGTTACACCCATCTATTCACTATCAGGGTCAGTCCACTGGTAGCTTTACCTCTAAATTCTTTCAGTCCTCTGCAAATGCACTTTCCTAGGTTTAGCCTAGGCCTCTATCCTTCTTCCAAACACCTGCTGTAGCAGCACAGTCCTGGAGCAGTCTATATGGTCTCCTAAAAGTTCCTTTTTCTGGTGCTTCAATATTTTGACCACATGTTGGGACTTCTTAATTTTGGGGTTTTTTACAATCATAGACAGTTTTAGGCTCAGCAAAGGAGGAAATGCAAAGCCATCTTGCAAATGTTATCAGGTGGAGGAGAGGAAGGAAAAAAATAATTTTGCAAGTGGGCAACCTTATTTAAAAAAAAAAAAAAAAATTACTTATTTCAAATATTATCTTAACCTTTTTTTTTTTCTGATAGGAAGCTTTGTAAAATGATATATTCAGTAAAAGACAGAATTACTTCTGCCTCTGTTTTTTCCCTGAAAATAATAGCCAAGCAAACAAAACAGTTATTAAAATAAAAAAGAGTTTTGGAAAGGTAGAAGGTAGTGCTCATAGCGGACTGTGATATTTGGATGTGACAGAAATTTCTCAGAACTTCAGGCAGAAATATGAGGACTCATCTTTCTCCTACTCTGGTGTTGGATAAATGCTTTCATGAAGGTCCTTTTGAGCCTAAGTGACTGCAGAATCATGGAACAGTTTGGGTCAGAAGGGACACACAGAGATCATGTAGTCCAGCCTCCCGCCACAGACAAGGACATCTTCCACTAGATCAGTTTGCTCAAAGCCCCATCCAACCTGACCTTGAACACTTCCAATGATGGAGCATCCACAACTTATCTCAGCAACCTGTTCCTGTGTCCCACCAACCTCATTGTAAAAAATTTCTTCTGTATGTTCAGTCTAAATCAACCCTCTTTTAGTTTTAACTGATGCCTCTTGTCCTGTCACTACAAGCCCTGGTGAAATATCTCCATCTTTCTTATAAGCCCCCTATACTTATTGAAGGGCCACAATAGGGTCTCACCACACCATTCTCTTCTCCAGGCTGAACAATCCCAACTCTCTCTGTCTTTCTTCATAGGAGAGGTGTTCCAGCCCTCTGATCATTTTCATGGTCCTCCTATGGACCCGCTGCATCAGGTTCACGTCTTCCTTGTGCTGGGGACCCCAGATCTGGCGGCAATGCTCCAGGTGGGGTCTCATAAGAGCAGAGCAGAGGGGGAAAATCAAATCCCTCGATCTGCTGGTCATCTTTCTTTTGATGCAGGATATGCTTGGCTTTCTTGGCTGCAAGTGCACATTGCCAGCTCATGTCCTATTTTTCATTCACCGCTATCCCCAAGTCCTTCTCTACAGAACTGCTCTTAATTAATTCATCTCCCAGTCTGTACTGATATTGGAGATGGCCCCAACCCAGGTGCAGGACCTTGCACTTGGTCTTGTTGAACTTCATGATGTTCACATGGGCCCACTCCTTGAGCCTGTCAAGGTCCCCCTGGATGGAACCCCTTCCCTCTAGCATATCAACTGCACCACTCGGGTTGGTGTTGTCTGCAAACTTGCTGAGTGTGCTCTCAGTGCCACTGTCTATGTCATTAATGAAGGTATTAAACTGTATTGGTCCCAGTACAGACCCTTGAGGGACACTGCTCATTACTGGTTTCCACTAGGACATTGAGCCATTGGCTATAACTCTTTGGATGCAGCCATCCAGCCAATTCCCTCTCAGTCACCTCCCTGTCTTCCATATGCTTCAACATAGATTCCAGGAGGATCTGTTCCAGGATCTTACCAGGCACCAAGGCAAGACTGACTGCTCAGGAGATCCCAGGACCCTACTTTTTATCCCTTTAAAAAAAACGGGAGCAATACTCTCATTTCTCCAGTCACTGGGGATTTCACATGACTGCCGTGACTTTTCAAATATCATGGAGAATGGCTTAGCAACTGTGTCTGCCAGTTCTCTTGGGACCCTGGGATGCATCTTGCCAAGTCCCATGGACTTGTATATGTTCATGTTCCTCAGATGGTCTCAAATATGACCTTCTCCTATGATGAGTGGGACTTTTTTCCCCTAGTCCCTGCCTTGGGGTTCAAGGACTTGAGAGATGTGAGTAGAGAGATTGCCAGTGAAAACTAAGGCAAAAACTTTGTTACGTACCTCAGCTTTCTCCATGTCGATTGTCACTAGTTCTCCTGTCTTATTTATTGGGGAGTTCATTTTCCTTAATCTTCCCTTTCTGATAAACATACCTGCACAAGCCCTTATTATTCTTCACATCCCTTGCCAAATTCATCTCCAGAGTAACAACAACTGTGTTTTCATGGGCTTTTGCCAGGTTTTTGTTAGGCCTTTAGAAGATCTTTGTCAGGGCTTTATCAGGGCATGTGCATCTGCCACACAATCCACCCCTTGACCACAATCACCCTTTGCCTGGTTTCTGTGGAGTGGTGGTACTGTCACCTCTGGCCTCCAACGTTAAAAGACAGTGCAGTTTTGCTGAGTCTTGATGCTCACTGTGGATTATCATTTCTCAATTGTTTTATGGTTATACTGGAATATCAGTTACATGAACAGGCTCTAAGGGAGTATATTTCACAACTGACACAGATCTTACTATCGCACGCTTAATACAATTTATCATAATACAAATTATAACTATCGTAACTACAATCATTATAAAAGACTGAAGGAGGCTGGTTAGCCACACAGAAAGAGAAAATCCAAACATGTCAAAAACTTTCCCCAACCAGTTTGTTCTTAGTTCAGCAACAATCGCTTCTGAATCTCTGGCTACTTTCTTCACCTTGTTGATCTGGTCTTGAAGCAGCACTGATGTGTTTGGGATGCAGACCCAGCACTCATCTGCCGACAGATTCAGAACTCCACATACGTCTTTCTCCTTTAACAGCATCAAGTCTAATACGGCTTGGGTTTGAATGGTCATCTTAATAGTATGTTGTAATTGTTAATTTAAAAGCTCCAGACTATCAGACGTGGCATTGGCTAAAGTTGATAGTTGTAGGCCTATTTCCAAAATGGATTGTAGGCTTTGTACTAGGGCAATTCCTACTCCAAATAATGATTCCATTCACCACCCAATTCATGTTGGGGCTTCTTGCCATCCCTTCTGTAAATCACTTGGTCTACAATCCCACCACTTAAGTGGCACGGGCCCTTCCAAATAAATGGGGCAGAGGAGAGCACGGCCAGTGTACAGGCCAGCCCAGGCATAGTTGAATATAATCAGGAATATAAGTGGCCATCAGAACATTCCCATACTAAGTTAGGGGGTGCATGAACCTGGTATGGAAGTAAGAAGAGGATAATAGCTTTTCTTACTCCAATCTAAGACAGAGCGTTGTGAGTAACTGGTATTACTGCACAAACAGTCCCGAGCTTTCTTAACAGAATGGTATAACCATAGCAATGGCATCTTATCAATGTTTTTGCACCTAATTTCTACTTGGCAGTCCCAGAGAGGAGATTTCCTCGCTGGAGGTATCTTATCCTTTTCTCTGTCCCAACCAGACATATCTAGCCCACATGCAGTTGAGAGGACAATCGAACGAGTTTTGATTACATGCGCCGAGACACTCATTATTATCCCTTTCAGGGTGTTTAATGCACCATGAGGCATTTAATTGTTTTGTATATTGTGGAGAATGATCATCAGTGCTCCATCGAGTATTATATTCAATAGTTCCCCATAGAATATTGAAGCAGGGTTCAATACCCTTTACAATCCACCCTGTGGCCGCATTGGTGGACAGGAAAGTGTAATTACAGTTTGCATCCCATACAGAAATAGTATTTATCATGTCCGATAACCAGTTAACTATGTATCTTTTGGATCCCTCACCCTTCCAGGTATAGCTATTACACTGTTTCCATGGAAGCTCAAGAGCCAGAGATATGTTAACGTCCTGCACAAAGACTGGCAAAGGGTCTCCTGCTGATTTGGGTGTGGGTTTGGGTAGACAAACTGTTACAGTGGGCAAATCCCACTATCATTTTTGCTACCATATTGTCGTCGAGGTCCTGGTCGTTTCTGTTGGTCACTGTCATCATCACCAGTATTAGCACCAAGGCAGTCTGTTTTGCCATTGTCCTGTAAGGAAACACAGAACTGGCCTCGGGCTTTGAAATGGGACTTTGGGGTTAGATGTCAGGGATTATCTACTGAGCACTAATATGGTAGGTTTTTCCGTTCCCATCCAGGGATTCTCAGGCATATAAGCCTCTAGCTTTTGCCAGGGTCATGGGTACAATGCCAATAGAAGGTAGTTCCACCGTGACAGATTGGCCTATGCATGCCCTCAATGGGAACTGGCCCTTTTGATTGTCAGGTATAGGGGTGTCACTGATCAATGTTCCCGCAGAACAAAATGCTTGAATCTTTGGGCTTCCATAATTTCCCCACTGGTTTAACAGTAAAGGCTGCTTGTGGCAATTGTACGTCCCAGTTATGGCATGAGACATTGGCATGTCTTTTAATCAAACCATTGGTTCACTCAGCTATACCTTTTGACTGGGGGTAATATGATGTGTGAAACACCCATTTGATACCTTCTCCCCATACACAGTCGTACCATTGTGGCTGTGAAACGCAACTTATTGTCACTTTGAATGTATTCGGGAAGGGGTAAAATACTAAACCACTTTCTTAGCGCTTGGACTGTCTGATCTCTGGTGGTGGTGCCAACAGCTGATGGGACATTTTTCTGTTGCACCCGTCACACCTATTGTGTTCATATCTTTCTTGATGGTTTAATCCCTAACTCAGTGGCGTGTTGCTTATTTAAAACACTAATTTGGGCCCCTGTATCAATTAAAAAAATCTAAACTTATTCGCTCTCGGCCCATGAAGATATGTATATAAGGTTCCCTGTCAGCGGACCGTTGGCAGGAATTCACAGTGCGGAGCCAGCGGCCCGAACCCCCCCAGAAGCGGCTTCTAGGTTTTTTAACTCGTTCAATTCCCCTTGCAGGGACGCGAAAGGGTTACTTTTCCCTTCCTGAGGGGGCAAGGTTGCCGGCCCTTTTTTTCCCTACTTTTCCCCTCTAGCAATTCCACCAGTTTCTGGATATGAACGGTGGACTGTCCGCGCAGCATTGTTCGGGGTACCCCTAGCGCTAATGCTTTTCGCCAAAGGCTATTTCTTTCGAAATCGCGCTCATAAATCACTATATTGTGTAGCGTCTCCGCCCAAGTCAAAACGTGCCGGGAGAGGGGGCGGCGGTTCTGAGGGTCTTGCCCATTGCGCTCAACGGGTCTCCGAATCCTTTTTCTCAGGGACTGACCATCTATTTTCAAAGCAATCCCCTGATAAGAGGTTTAAGGTGGCTGGGGTCCACCGGTGCAGCCATCGGTATCCCTTGCTGCCTTCTTTCATACATCGCTTGAATACAAGCGGCTTCGTGCACTCCTTCCGCTAGCTCCGACAATTCTTTTACCCCGACAGTAATAAGCTCTCCCCGCTCTTTAGGGTCCGCACCCCCAGCCTCGTCACCACTCAACGGTATCCGATATCCCCCCCCCCCCCCCCCCCCCCCCCGTTTAAAGCAACTCTCCGCAAATACTCCGTTTCCGTCTCTCCAGGTTTTCGCGTGAATTTAGCTTGCAATTCACGGAGCTCGGGTCCCGCCACGGGGTGGCGCGGAGGGTGGTGCGGGGATTCCCGCCATGCGGACCCGTGTGTTTTAGTAAGAGGTCGCACATCCTTTTCCTCCAATTCCTCCGTTTCCTCAGAACTATTTTCATCAGAGTGTCCCCATATGTCCGCATCCCCACCCTCGAGATATGCGCCCCCAATTAATTTTCGGATTTGAACAAGTCTTTCCGCTTGTGTTAGCATGATCTCAATTTTTTGTTCTAATAGACGTGTCCGCTTTCTTTCGCTTTTCAGTTCCGTTTTTAAATAATCTATTTCTAAGTGCTTCTTTAAATTATCCTTCTCTAACATTCCGGAATAATTATAATGATCTTGCGCTTGAATTAAACAGGCACCCAGGATGGCATACATAGTCCCTTTATCTCTGCCATCTCGGTTATTTCCGCGGCATTCTTCTGCTCTTTTTTACGACCGCATCTGGGTCAAACCACTTCTCCTTCGCCCAGGGGGTACCTGGGGGAGAACTACAACCGTGCCTCCGTAGTAATTCCTCTATCGACATTATCCTGCCAACTACGCCAATTTAATGTCGCAGAGACTCACAAAATCAGGTTTAGACAGGTGATAAACTGAAAACAGACTTTATTCTAAACAAAATTGTTTAGCAGAGAACTGGAAATGAGGTGTACCAAAATCGTTTAACACTCCGACAACATTAGTAAGCCACAGGTTCAGAATGCATGAGGAAATTAATACTGCAAGACTTCTTAAGCTTTAGAAATGATGGTTCAAAACCTACACAATCATGGACGGAGAGTGTGTACACTCCTGTGTGTACAGGAGATGAATCGTGGAATGGTGTCCCAGCCCACAGGGAGACTCCCTGACTGCAGACCTGCTGCTCTAAGGAGGCCCATCTCTAAATGGCTCTCTCGAGGGGGCCCCATTTATATCATATTCGAATCACGTAGCTCCCCCATTGCCTGAAGACCCCAACTTCCTCACCTTTCGACCGAAATGCGAATGTGCTGGCCACCACTGTGTGGGCATAACAAAAACTGTGGTGGGAAGTTTTCGCAGACTTTTGCCAGGTATTTATTGGGCCTTTACCAGAGCTTTCTCAGGGCTTTGTCGGGGCGGGTGCATCTGCCGCACCCATGCACTAGTTTCTTAAACATCTGAAAGTCAAGGTCTTGACTTTACTTTTTGCTTGGCCCATATCCCTCAAGTTTGTGATGAGCCTGGACCCAGCTGCAGCCCGGGCTGCTACCAATCTCGACATCTCCAGTTCGTTTATTTCTGTTGGTAAGCAACAGGACCAGTAGTGCTTCACCTCGGATTGAGTTGTCTTTCATCTGGATGGAAAAATTATCCTCAACATGCTTCAGGAATCTCCTGGATCACTTACAGCTTGCTGTGCTGTTTTTCCAGCAGTTGTCAGGTTGATTGAAGTCCCCCAGCAGGATCAGGGCCTGTGAGCATGATGCTTCCTCTAGCTGCAGTAAGAAAGCTTCATCAACACCCTCCCGTTGAGCAGGCGGCCTGTAGTAAATACCTACCATTAGCTTTCCTATGTTGGCTTGGCCTCTAATATTTAGCCAGAAGCTCTCAAGTGTTGATCACTGTTTTTTACAGACAACTCCGTGCAATCGATTCATTTATTTACATAGAAGGCACCCCCCACCCCTTCCTTGCTTGTCCCTTCTGAACTGTTAACAGCCATCAATTGCAGCATTCCAATCTCGCGATTCATCCCATCAAGTGAATTATGACTGTGCTGCGCTTTCACTGTTTGCACAGGAGGATGTATGGAGGTACCCATCTCACGGATGCAGCTGAGGAGGCAGGACTGCAGTATACATAGGCATATTTCAAACAGGGTGATCAAGTTCATGCACTGAGCCTGTAGGTGGGAAGCCCCATTAACATGTTTTTCACCTTGGGCTGCGTAAGGCTGCGCAGCATCTTCAATATTTCCTTAAGCAAATAGCTCTTCCTGATGCCTGTGATGCTGAGCATTCGTACTTTATATGTGTGATCCAGTTAAATTCATTCTGACTTATGGGTGCTCCAGGTACATAAGAAACATAAATGAAGTCACAGAGTCACTCAAGGCAATTCAAATCTACCCTTGATGTAATCGCAGACTTTGGATGATTTGGGAGATATCTTTTGCCCGTGGATGATGGGTTTTATTAGAAAACTGATTTGTCATGATGTTCTACATCATAACAAATTGTTACATCAGTAAGGAAACTTCATGTCTCAAGAGGGAAGGGGTTACAACAGCATACTATTCAGTCTCCAGCAAAGGACTCTTCCCTATGACAGAAGATTTTTGTATTCATATAGATTTTAAATCCCCAAATAGATCATTAATCTCTTAAAATAAGAAATCCATGACTAGAGGTATGGTAGGCATTACGAAGAAAATTTAGTTATTACAAGGGGATGTATAGTTACAGCTTTGTTCATTGTCCTTGAAATTACCTCCTTGCAAAAATATTCAGATTTTTGAAAAAGTTTTGTTTTGGTTCAAAGCAAGAGAGAAATAGCTCCTTGATCATTCCAGACAGCATAGCTTTCAGTAACTTCCTGTCGTGGTTTGGGCCAGATTGGCCCAATCCGGTGAAACGACAGATGCTCTCTCTCTCCTGCTCCGCTCCCAAAGGGAGGCAAGAGACAGAAAGAAAAAGAGCCTTAAGAGTTTAGAAGGAACTTAACTACTTTAATGAAATACTAATAATAAAATAATAAAAAGAAAATAATGAAATATATACAAAACCATATCAAGCTCCCAGGATGGCGATCACATCACCAGCAGGCACTGGGGAAGTCCCAGACTGGAGTCAGTGATGGATGGGAACTGGATTCAGGATCTGGATTCAGGATCGGGATCAAAGGCAGACATAGAGACAGAGTCCTCCTCGGACCCTGGCCATTGAAGAAAGAGGGCTGACCCTTTGATCCCTCAGCTTTTATACTGAGCATGAGGCAGATGGGATGGAATACCCTGTTGGTCAGTTTTGGGTCACCTGTCCTGTCCGCTCCTCCCCGCAGGAGTGACCCTTCTACGTTTTTCTGTTTCCGACCCTCCAATGGGGCAAGTAACAAAGTTGGCTGGCCTTGGTTGTTACAGTAATAATTATAAGTGTCTTGGTTTGAGCGACACAGGACTAATTTCTTTTCTAATGCTTGGGAAAATTGTACTTTTGGAGGATTCTGGTGTCTGAATTGGTGAAAATATTTACTTTATAGCCAACTATGGTGTGTGGGTGTCAAGGTCTCAGTGTGTTTGAGCTCGCCAGGTGCAGGGATGAGGAGGAGCGAGACCCGGGCACTTGACCCAAGCCAGTCAACAGGATTATTTCATACCATGAACGTCACATTCAATATAAATTAGAAAGTTTGCTGAGGAGGAAGGCTCTCCCTGATGGCGGCGATCCAGAGAACTCCTTGCCCCAGTGCCGGACCCCTGAGGCCTTCCCTTCCTCCCGAAGCCGTAGCACTCACAGTGTTGGACATGTGCTGTCCACTGCTAGGAGTGCACAGCTTCCTACTGATATAGGTGGCTGAGTATAATCCTTATATACCTTTAGATTGGTATCGGGATCACTATTGGTTCTTTAGTGTTATTACTGTTAATTATTTAGTCGTATTCTATTAAATCTGTTTATATTTCAGCCCCTGGGTTTCCTGGTTTTCTTCCTGATTCCCCCTTCCTGGGTGGGGAGGGGTCATTGGGTAATACAATAATTGTCTAAATGACAGTAAATGGTTGTGGGTTTCTCAAACCATAACAATAAGCAAGAGCCTCTCTGCATCCCATTCCTTGACATCAACTATGAACATGGGTCTTATCACACTGAGAGAGAACAGTTTTCTGCACAACGTGCTGTTAATTTCAGCAGTTAGAAGAAGCCTAGATAAAAAGTAAAGTTACTGAACAAAATTAGTCCTGTTTTACCTCAAACCAGGACACTTCCAAGCTCAGTAAAGGGATAATTCCAAGAACTGGTTCATATCCGTCAAGCAATCAATTAGTGAAATTATCAAGTTTCTTGTTTAGTATTTATTGTTTCAATGGGATATAAATATAATATGTATGAAAATGTTACTGTACTGGATGAATTTATATGTGCATAATAATGGTTTAATAAAAAGCATAATTTTGCCAGTAGGGAATGTGAATTCAGGCAGAGAGAAAGTAACCAGTCATCACTCTTCCTTTCTGCTTAACCCATTCTTTAATAAGCAGGGAGGGTCACAGGGTAAGAAAAATATGATGTGTCTGGAAAATGTGTGCACAAGCTGGAGACCAGAAGGTTGTTCCCTGGATATCACAAATTTGAATATTTCTAATTGTTCAGGCAAATGTTCAAGACCTTTTGGGGGGAACATGGACATGCGAAATACTGCATTTCAATGCTACATGAACGTGGTGTTTCCTTTGCTGCTGCACACTTCGTGCATGTCATCTGGGATCTCCCAGTACAGCGTGTCTGGACTGCTGTTGCCTGCCCTGTGCATTGGGGAGCAGCAGCTCCTTCCCACTGCAGGTTACTCTGGGTAAGGAGGCGGCACTCTCTTTCCTGGGCCATCCACTCCACATACAGCCTCGGCAAAGGTGCTGTGCCACATAGCCAAGTTTTTATTTGAGTTTCAAGAGTTTTGACTTCTGTCTGGCCCCTGCAGCAATGTGGGTCTGTTTTTTGTTAGGGTGAAATAAGAAGCGACCAACGTATAACGGTACACCTTGTTGCAGAACTGAACTGCCCTGTACAGTCTCCTACAAGCCGCAGGCAGCGCAGGAAGATATTGACTGGCTGAGCCATTTCCTAGCTGGCTGGTGCCTTGGCTCAGAAGACCTGTGGTCGATGGTGGAAAGCAGTAGTACAAAGATGGGAAAAGTGCAATCAGCTGCAGTACTTCAGGATGTGGAAGACATCTAAGCTACTCTTCCTTCTACCGTAGGCTGTGATAAATGAGCAGCAGAGCATTGCAGGTGAACACTGAGAAGAAAGCTGAGACCCTGGCAAGCTAATATCCTTGGCTCCTTCCCAGATATTTTGAGGTTGGGAAGACCTTCGTATTTCAGAAAGAGCTTGTGCTCCTCTCCTCCCAGATGATACCCAGGAAGTCATAGTGGGCTTTTTGCTTCCAGGAGCCACTTAAGTTGTTTGCTACAGTCCCTAACTGCTGTTTCCTCCTTCCCCCTCCTCAAAAAAAGTGTTATGGGCCTTGCAGATTATTCTGAAAGCTTCCCTGACAAAGTTGCTGTGCATTCAGCCCAGTATTCACAGAATAAGTGAATCTCATTCACAGAATGAGATCAGCAAAATTTCTTTTAACCTGGCTCATGAGTATCCTGGCTGCCCCATCTGTCAGTAGGACCACTGCAAAGCAAAATGTGGGGCCACCAACAGCATCCACTTTGCTACAGGATACTGCCAACTATCACTTGGGCATGCTAGAGGCATGCTGGTCAATGCAGCTCACCCTTGATTCACAGGTTCCCAAGGATGTCTTTCACTCCTCAGGTTATTATGCATTTGCATCATTATGTCGCCTCTGCCTCTAGCACTCTCCTTTTTTGCCTGACTGCACATAGACAACTGTAGCAACATAGTGAGGGTCGTAACTATTCTCTGTTCAGTTGGACAAAGAAATAGTCTGTCTTCTCTGGTGTTTAAAAATACCCACCACAAGCTTCTCCTGCTTGTCTAGGCCAACCATAGCAATGTTCAGCACATTCCTTGGCTGAGTTGCTGCAGCTCAAAACCACAATTCAGTGCCACAAATCAGGACATCTGCTGAACGGAAGGTGATGATGTATCGAGCTAGAAAAAGTGAACTGTGCAGGACCAACGCTGAAGGCTGATGTCTCAGAAACTGCTTGGAAGTGGCTGAATTTTTACTTCAGTCCTCATATCTGTGCTACCATCACTAACACACTAGATGGAGACAGATGTATAAATGATGGCTATTTGAAAGGGGAGGAGATTCTGTATGAAGTCTAATTTGGCTCCAGTAAATACCTTCCTCAGTGGACAAACAAGTTCAACAAAGTTTGTGAGGGAGGAGCAGGAGGGGGCTGCCCCACAAGGGCAGGTGAGCTGGGAGACAAGGGGGATAGCTGGACAGACAGGGCCCACACATGGCAAGTGGGGCAGGGATGGTGGCAGTGACTGAGGACAGCCACAGCCCTGGATCACTGGGCAAGTCTGCATGGACGAGGCTGGGACGAGGTCGAGCCAGGGATGCGCAGTCAGTGGAGCCAGACATGCATAGGCACAGCATGAAGGTAAAGCCTGAGCGTAAATGCAACCCCAAAGCCAAGAAGTGGAGGGCAAGGTCTCGAGAAATTCTCAAACAAGTCACCTTCAAGTCTGAAAGGGAAAGGGAGAAAGAAGGTCCTAGCAACAAGAAGCATCCTTTCCTTATGGGAACAGAGTCCGATTGGATGCAGAAGTACGAGCAGAACTGCAATGAAATCTGCCTGTACGTAGCTGATGTGATGAATAAAGCATTTTTGCTCTACATTGCCGGCTTAGGGTCGGATTTTCCATCGTGTGGAACCGATGCCCAGAACTCCCAAATGTCAGTCTGTGTTCAGGGAATCGATTTTTCCATTAGATCTGAAAGCACACAAAACGCTAGAAGAGGGACAGGCTGGCCGAATATCTCTGTGGGCCGTTCCCGCGGGAAAGACAGTGCTTTGCAAGAACAAAAGGGTGCTAAAGCCCCTGCCTTCAGATGTGCAAATGTTTTTGTTTATCTTAGATACGTTCCCTTTTCCTTTAGACACCAGGTTGATAGATCCACCCTGAGCAATGAGCTCAGCTTACTCCTTTTCAGCTCTCCATACAATTTAGTTTGTGTCTAGAAAGACAACAAACTAACCTTTGTGACTCGAATGTTTTTGTTTCCTTACGCTTGTAGCTGCCGGCGAATTTTGATAAGCAACTCCCAAAGGAAAACTGATTTATATTGCCTAAGATTGATTGATTGATTGATTGATTGATTTTTACTGCGCCTTCTGATGCTGATTGCATCTTTTTCCATGACACATAGCTTTCTCTCCCAGACAATATGCAACACACACCAGAGTCTATTAGGGAGAAGACTTTGGCAGGCGATCAATAGCAGAGAGGTGACACATACCTGCAAAATCCAGCGAGAAGAAGGTTTTAATTTAAATTCTCTTCATCTCAAGAAAAAAAAAATAATCCTGGAGTCATGTGACTTTATAAGGGTACAGATCGTATGCAAGGGAAAATGTTAAGTTGTTTGGTAAAATATTAGTTTGTCAGTGATGGTTGCCATAGTTTTGAGGAGAGAAGGCACTTTATCCCACCACTGAGAAGAGGAACTTTATCCCCACTTCACGCCAAGATATTCTCACCGGTTTTGTTAACTATTCCACTCTGAAGGGGCCGTATGAAGCTGTTCTTGGGCAGCTAAGGCTAACACAGAAAATCAATTAGTGATAACTAATGTGTAGCTCTTAATTAGGCGAAGGGTGGTTTCCCTGCCAAATCGCTGCACGTGAGTATGTGCTACTTACGGAAAGGAGGTGTGGGGTGCGTGCTCCTCCCTGATAACCTGCCTCTTGCGTAAACTGCGAGGAGAGTTGGGGCTGCTGAAGGGCGCAGTGCCGAGCTGCCCCGAGCGCTGCCTATGCAGACTGTCCCGGGCCACAAGGAGCGAGGGGACGCTCAGGACTTCGCGCCGCCCCTTCGCTGCGGGCTCTGCCGCAGCCTCCCTCCCGCCCCAGCCGCGGATCCCTCCCACGGCCGTGTGTGTGGCCGGTGCTGGGATCCGTGGAGAGGAGATGGAGCGTACCGGCCTAAAGCTCGAGGAAATCGTGGAGGAACCAGAGTGGGGAAGTTGAAAGGGGCGGGCGGTATTCTATAAAGCAGGCTGCCAGTCAGTGCTATGCTGTGACTCAGCCCTGAGCCTGGCCGCCGCAGGCTCTCCTCTCCGGTTTCTCCACTCGTGGCTATTTCCATATGAGTGAGCTCCGCCACAAGTCTGGGCACCAGCGAACGGAGGGACGGGGGGGTCTGGGGAGGAGTCTAATACTTCCATTCGGGATAAAACACGGATTTTATTTCATCAGTTCCCACACTTGGAAGAAAACTTCCACGCTTTTCCCCCAACACCCAGCCAAGACAGAGCCTCAGTAGCGAGAGGAGAAGCAGGGCCGGATTGCTGCCGGCCCCACGCCCGTCCCTCCTGTACAGGGCAGGCGAGGTGGGATGCAGCGTCTTGGCGGGGCTCGGAGCTCCTCCGCAACAGGGCTGGGAATGTGCGCAATCCCTCTGTTTCCGCACTTACCGCTGAAGCCCGATAAGGGTTAATTTGGGGCTCATGAGCATGAACCTCCCCCTCCGTTCAAGGGCTGCTGGCAGCGGTGCAAGAAACAGAAGGTAATTGAATCTCTAACATGTATGTTTCCAGAAAGGAACAGCCAGATGAGACAAATACAAATTCATTACAGAAATGTGTTTGTAATTAACATCTCAGTCACAGGGCCAGGCCAGGAGAGGAGCTGGGAGCGCAGTCGGGAGCAGAGCGCGGCGGGACGCGAGGCCGGGGCTAGAGAGGAACGAGCCGCGGCTTCACGACGGGCAGAGCGGGCACCTTCGCGACCATCTCGTCTTACCTAGGCTGACCGAGGGTGGGTCCCACCGCTTAGTGAGCCTTGGGCAGGGCGAGCAGCAGGGCAGCGCCGTGCTCGGCAAACGGGAACACGGAAATCCACGAGTAGGTAAGTAATCCCGGCCCTGTGGTGGCGCGGCTTGCGCAAGCTCGACCGAAGAAACACGAAATGAAACTGGCAGAAGATGATCTACGTGAAGTGCACAACACAATCACTCCCACGTCGTCAGGCAGCAGGAGGAGGAAGATCTGATGACCTCTTCCAAGTGCCCGGGGGTCCCAACAAGGAGCACTTATTATAGCCACCTTAGAGACCGCTTCTCTCAACAGCCCCCTGTTGTGTTCCAGTACACTGCTTTGTTCTGGAAAAAACCCTTCACTAACGTTCCGTAACATGTTTACCATAAAATGATATGCAAATACACACACACACAGGGTGTCCCCGACACACATCGCACTGTGGTCCAGAAAAAGACAGCGCACCCCGAAAAACAGATTTTCACTCCCCGACGCAAACAACACTGTGCAGCGTCCGACACACACATAGCTCCGCGCCGACGGCCCACACACCACTCTTCACCCGATGACACACACATCGCTCCGCTCCCCGAAGACACTCCCATCGCTCTGCATCGGCTCACAAACACATCGCCCCGCGTACGATAGTCCCATCGCTTTGCGCCGCCCGAAATACACATCGCCCTGCGGCGGCGGCGCCCCCACATAACCTCCCTTTCCCGATGCACAGCGCTCTGTGCCGGCGGACACACATATCTCTCAGCGTCGCGCCACGCACATATTCCCATGCGTACGATACAGCGATCGCTCTGCGTCCCCCCCAAACAACCATCGCTCTGCGTCCTCCCCGAAACACGTCTCTCTGTGCCCCACAAAGCACATTACGCCTATGTCCCTAAACACACAGCGCTCTGATGCACCGCAACATACGCTACCCCCTGAGCCCAAGAAAACATACATCGCTTTGCACCGACGGACACTTCCATCGCTCTGCACCGGCTCACAAACACATCGCCCTGCGTACGATAGTCCCATCGCTCTGCACTTCCCGACACACACATCGCCCCGCGGCGGTGCCGCTCCCCACACCGCTCCTGTCCCGGAACACATCGCGCTGCGCCGATGGACACAGATATGTCTCAGCGCCACGCCACGCACACATTATCCTGCCTACCACACAATCATCGCTCTGCGTCCTCCCCGAAACCACCGTCGTTCTGCGTCCCCCCCGAAAAACATCGCGCTGCGCTCACCAAACCTTATGTCCCGACACACACAGCGCTCTGCTCCCCTCAACAGACGCTACGCCCTGAGCCCAACACCACACACAGCGCTCTGCACCGGCGGACACTCCCATCGCTCTGCTGCCATGGACAGACACATCGCGCTGCACCCGGTGACACACGCTCCGCTCCGCGAAGACTCTCCCATCGCTGTGCACCGGTTCGCAAACACATCGCCCTGCGTACGATACAGCTATTGTTCTGTATGTCCCCGAAACTACCGCCGTGCTGCGTCCTCCACGAAACACTTCTCGCTGCGCCCACCAAACCACAGTACCCTTATGTCCCGACACACACGGCGCTGCACCGACGGACACTCCATTCGCTCTTCTTCCCCTGACACCCGCTACGCCCTGAGCCCGACAACACACACCCCGCTCTGCTGCGATGAGCAAACACAGCGCTCCGCTCCTCCCCTACGCAGGCATCGCTCCGCTCCCCGAAGACACTCCCATCGCTTTGCGCCCCACAACGCACACATCGCCCCGCGAACCACGGTCCCATCGTTCTGCACCTCCCGAAATACACATCGCCCCGCGGCGGCGTCGCCCCCCACACCGCTCCCGTCCCGAAACACACCGCGCTGCGCCGATAGACACACGTCTGTCTCAGCGCCACGCCACGCACACATTCCCCTGCCCACCACACAACCATCGTTCTACGTGCCCCCCAAACCACCGTCGTTCTGCGTCCTCCCCGAAACACAGTTCTGCGCTCACCAAACCTTATGTCCCGACACACACAGCGCTCTGCTCCCCCCAGCAGACGCTACGCCCTCAGCCCAACACCACACACAGAGCTCTGCACCGACGGACTCTCCCATCGCTCTGCTGCGATGGACAGACACATCGCTCTGCGCCCGGTGACACACGCATCGCTCCGCTCCCCGAAGACACTCCCATCGCTCTGCACGGGCTCACAAACGCATCGTGCTGCTTACGATAGTCCCATCGCTCTGCGCCTCCCGAAACACACATCGCTCTGCCTGTCGTCCGCCCTCCCCCTCCCGAAACACACTACTTCGTGCCTCAGCGACACACACGCACAGTTCAGCGCCCCACCTCGCACACATTATCCTGCATACCAAACTGCCGTCGCTCCGCACCTCCCGAAACCACATTACCCGTACACCCCGACACACACCGCTCTGCACCACCCGAAGCACACAGATCTCTGCTCCCCCAACAGACGCTAAGCCCTGAGCCCAAGACCACACAGAGCGCTCTGCACCGACGGACAACGACATCGCTCTGCTCTGATTGACAAACATATCGCTCAGCGGCCGATGGTGCACACATCGCTCTGCGACCGATGACACAAACATCGCTCTGCTCCTCCCCTACGCAGGCATCGTTCTGCACCGACGGACACTCCCATCGCTATTCTCCGATGAACACACACATCGCTCTGCACCTGATGACACACACATCTCTCTGCTCCTCCCCTACACAGACATCGCTCCGCTCCCCGAAGACGCTCCCATCGCTCTGCACCGGGTCACAAACACATCGCCCCGCGTACGATAGTCCCATCGCTCTTCGCTTCCCGAAACATACACCGGCCTGCGGCGCTGTCGCTCGCCCTCCCGCCCACCATCCGTGCCCCAAACACATCGCGCTGCGCCGACGGACACACACATCGCTCAGCGCCACGCCACGCACACATTCCCCTGCATACGATACAGCAATCGATATGCGCCCCCGTAAAACACAGTACCCTTAAGTCCCGACACACACGGCGCTGCACTGACGGACACTCCATTCACTCTTCTCCCCCCTGACACCCGCCGCGCCCTGAGCACGACAACGCACACCCCGCTCTGCTGCGATGGACACATCGTTCCGCTCCTCCCCTACACACACACACATCGCCGCGCTGCCCGAAGACGCTGCCATCGCTCTGCACCGATGGACTGCACATCGCTGCACCCGCCGTGGTATTGCTGCCTCTCTGCGACACATGCCACCGCTTGCTCCCCAAGACACACCGGGGGGCCGCGCCCGTGGGTTTGCACCGATGACAAACAAATCGTTTTGTCCCCGAGACAATACACATCGTGCATCGTCCGACCGAAGCCGTCCGACATTGCCCTGTGCAAGCCCCCCCCCGCAACTGTTTCTCAGATTTCAATGAGTCATGGGGGCGGTGGAGGTGGGGCTTCCTCGCCTGTAATTACAATAGAGCCGCCGCTATAAAAGGAGCTCACGCGGGAGACAGTGTTACCCGGTGTTTTGTGAGCGCTGCCTGTGGGTGAGTGAGAAAAACGACGTTGTCGCGATGCCTGAGCCGGCCAAGTCCGCCCCCGCGCCCAAGAAGGGCTCCAAGAAGGCGGTGACCAAGACGCAGAAGAAGGGCGACAAGAAGCGCAAGAAGAGCCGCAAGGAGAGCTACTCCATCTACGTGTACAAGGTGCTGAAGCAGGTGCACCCCGACACGGGCATCTCCTCCAAGGCCATGGGCATCATGAACTCCTTCGTCAACGACATCTTCGAGCGCATCGCCGGCGAGGCCTCGCGCCTGGCGCACTACAACAAGCGCTCCACCATCACCTCGCGGGAGATCCAGACGGCCGTGCGGCTCCTGCTGCCCGGCGAGCTGGCCAAGCACGCCGTCTCCGAGGGCACCAAGGCCGTCACCAAGTACACCAGCTCCAAGTAAGCTGCCTCTGTGCCCTGCGCC
>VFFE01006814.1:46362-58685 GCA_008921705.1 Burhinus oedicnemus | reverse complement strand
CCCGTGGGCCGCGTGCACCGGCTGCTGCGCAAGGGCAACTACGCGGAGCGGGTGGGCGCCGGCGCCCCGGTGTACCTGGCGGCCGTGCTGGAGTACCTGACGGCCGAGATCCTGGAGCTGGCGGGCAACGCGGCCCGCGACAACAAGAAGACGCGCATCATCCCCCGCCACCTGCAGCTGGCCATCCGCAACGACGAGGAGCTCAACAAGCTGCTGGGCAAGGTGACGATCGCGCAGGGCGGGGTGCTGCCCAATATCCAGGCCGTGCTGCTGCCCAAGAAGACCGACAGCCACAAGGCTAAAGCCAAGTGAACGCATCTAAGAATAATCAGCATACTCAACAAACAAAAAAAGGCTCTTTTCAGAGCCGCCCACAACGGTCATAAAAGGTTGAGTCGCTCTCTGCGTTTTCGGTTCTTCTCGTGAATACAGGTACAAATATGTAAGCTGTTTTTTCTTTCAGTGCTTGCCTTAACTACGCTGTTCTCTGTTCCTGCCTGCCTATATTTTTCGTAGGGAGGTTGTTTTAGTAATATCAAGTCTTCTTTTTCTAAAAAAAAATTAGGCTGTTCTACCGTGGGGTGCAATGTAGTTGCTTACTTGTTTGTTTGTGTGTGGGGTTTTTTTGTTTGTATTTTTTTCTTAGAATTGCTTCCTAGTTTATGTTTAATAAAATATTTTTATGTTTTGGGAAAGACTGTACATTTTTAGCGTATCAGCAGTGGCGACTATGTTTTTGTATGATACTGGAATAAACATTGCGTGTCCTAGTAAGCGAACTCTGCCTTTGCTGTGAGTGCTCTATGCAGTATTTATTAGAGGCGATATTAAACCGAAGTGTTCATATCAACCTAAATTACTTCTGTTCTGTTAGAGAATATCATAGCCGATCGCTGTTGGAGCTCTGGAGTTTTAAAACTCGGATGGTGGGGGGCGGAGGGGGGGAAGCAAAGCATACACACACAAAAAAACCCTGAAGAAACGGCGCGTTCCGGCAGCGACTCTGGGCCAATTCTTTCGCAACAGGAGGGACGAGCCCTGCCTCGGCCCCCTTGCTGATTTCCACTTTTCGCTGCGTTTATTGCTGTCTTGTGAGAGAGCCCTGCTAGTTTGCCTTGGCAGAATTAACTGCAGTGCACTAAAGAAGGATCTCGGGCAGGGCAGGGTTGCCAGTGTTCTCAGTGAGCTCCCTGATGTGATGTGCCACCACGGTGACGGCCTCTGCCTTACACTGGGAAGAGCACTGTCGCTTTCAATTTCGTTTTTCTGGCACTACTGCCTGGATCCGTTCCCTCTTCTCCATGCCGTATGGGGAGTTTCGAGCTTCCCCTTGGTTTTGGGAGAAGACGAGTGGTTCGCAGAAGAGCTGCTGCTGTTCCAGCAGGGCACAGCGTTGCCCTGAAGTCGTTTCTCTGCTTTGCTGCTGCCCTGCTTGCTTCTGATCTCCTTCTCGCTGTAGCAGAGCTTGTCGCTGATTTTTTTTTTAGCCTTACAGTCTTGTGCAGGCCCTTGGCAGCAGAAGCTGCCAACTTCCTGACTTCCCTGGGGCTCTTTTTTTTGCCCTCCGTGGAGGCGGACACGGCCCTGGTGATCAGCTCGGTGGCACTGGAGCAACAGGAGCTGTTTTCAACATGACCGCAGTTTTTCCCCATCTCTGTCCTTTAGTACAGGGATCAGAGACATGTGGGCTAACACATCTGTGGATCTGGCATTCACTGAGTTTAGCTTTCCTAAAACTGAATCAGTAATAAATTCACCCATCTACAGGGGAGGAAGGCTCTACTCCCCTCTGTGTTTCTTCCACATAATTAAACCATTGTCTGCATATCGTAACCAGTGGATTTAAATTCTAGTTTCTAGACTAGAAACTTTCAAAAGAACATTTTTTTTTTTGTTTCTTTCCCTTATAAATGAATGCTCTGGTATCAACTACAAATACAATAATACAGAAGATATAGTATTCATTATTATTCTTGTAGTTATTCCTCTTACTTCCCTGTTGCAGAATGTGTTCAGGCATTGTGTAGCTCTAGTTCTAAATCAAGTATCTGGAAAACAAAGCCTTAAAAAACGGTTTACATGAGGTCTAAAGTGTGAAGGACCACAAGGCCTCAAATATATATTGTACAGCCGGACACTTTAGTCAAGATGCTTCATAGATGTGGTTTACCAAAACTGGGATAAGCGGACAGATTGGTTTTGTAAACACACATATTTCTTAACAAGGCGAGTGTGAACACTTGCAGTCTCCTACAAGCAGCACAGACGGATTCCCGGTTATTTCTTTAACATTAACTCGGTTTTGCAACAGCAGAACGTGAGAGGAAGGTGGAAACGCTTGTGATCAAGGGACAAAGAGAAACCTGCCTCCTCAAGCCCCTGTGAATGGAGACCATTTAGCAACTCTGACGAGCCAGCACTCGGGGCGGCAAAGGGCAGCGCATCCCCCGTCCCCCCCTCTCCCCGGCGGGTCCCGCTCCCGACCCCCTCCCGAGCAGGTCGGCGGCTGATGGGGCAACCCCTATTACCCATCCTCCCTCTTCACTAGCCAAACTTGAGGAAAAGGGGGGAAGAGCGCGCTGTTTCAGCACCCAGATGGAAGAACTGGCTATACGTTGAAACGAATCAAATACGCATGAATTTGCTTCTTTCTTCCTTGTGCGTTTTATCCCTTGAGGGAGGGAAGCAGAAAAAGAACCAAATCACTGAAATGGTTTTTATATCTAATAAGCGCTATTACCCACTATTACACACATTAAATCACACACTTTACTCTGTGATTTAATCCCACGAGTTTAATTTGAGTACGTTAACGGAGGAGAGCTCAGGCTGAAGCCGAGTTTCCTCGTCCGTGGGTAAACGCAGCGGGAAGCGGATAAGAGAGCAGGCAGCGACCGCTGAAGGGCAAGTCCCCGCCAGGGTCCCTCATTTCCCCAGCGACCATGAAAACCTCCGGGTTTGTCGGTCCGGCCCTGGCAAGCGGATATTTTCCTACTCCCCGCGCCGGTGCCAGAGACAGGAATTTAAGGACTGACGCGGCTCCAAGGGAGGAGGGAGCCGGGGTCCACTGAGGATGAGGGGAAGAGGGGAGTGCGGTGTATCACGGGCTGATTCAAGAAAAGGAGCGGGGAGGGAGGCCGGTCTGGGCGGGGAAGGGGGACATAGTGGAGACAGGAGCGTTGCGGGGGTTGGAGGCTGAGCGCTGCGCTGCCAGAGGAGCCTGGGAACAGCGGGAGAAGAGAAAAAAAAAAAGGCCCTGTATCTCCGGGAAGGGCAGAGGAAGGCCCCGGATTTTAAAATCCAGAATCGCGGCCTTTTCTTTTCACTTTTTAAACAGTTAAAGTTAAAAATCTCTTTCATTGTCAAGAAGTAAAACTGTAGCGTAAGTGGAAGAGTCCACATTATTCGTTCAGATAAATGCTGTTAATGAACCGCAGTTCTGAAACTTCCTGATGTCCCCTATTGTTTGCGCCGTCTGCCATTTCCTGCTGAGAAATACTGTCTGTCATGCAAATGTTCTCAGGTGGAAAAGACTGTAAAAATGAAGTAAAAGACTTAACTTCCTTCATGGTCTTATGAAAAGGGTTAATAGCTCTGATTGTTTTTATCAATGTTTTAGAAACCCTGATTTTTTGATTTTTGTCCCCTGAATAAATGAGCCATTAGAAGCTGTTATTATACGTCTGAACCACAACACATACACATCCCATGAGGTTTTGAGTGACATTGAAGTATCGGTTAAGGCTAAAAACTCCAGGAGCTAAACGTGCCTTGCACCCGTGTGACCGTTTTCCTTCTTCCATGGGATTTGGACCAGAGATTTCCAAAGGCGGGGTTTAAAGGCCCCTGCATGTAGGGAATGGAACCGATTCAGATGGATTGTCTGGGCTTCCTGAGCCAGCCCAGCGGAGCCCAGGCACCCCGGTTTGCCTGTCGTGCCGTCAGCCCGGTCTGCTGGTGCTCGGAGCCCAGGAAGAGTCAGCCCTATTTAAAGGCGTATTTCAATGTGTAGAAAGATTTGGGCTATGCTCTTCCTATGGCAATTTTTGTCCTCTTTTCTAAGCGGGATGAGCAAAGACGCTAACCTTGCTGTGTCCCAAGCGCACAGGGCAAAAAATTGCCCACTTTATCATGTGGAGTGTTCTGCTTGTTTCGCGGTACAGTGGCTGCTACTTGCTACAAAAGGAAGAGATGCACGCATTTCTTCATGGCTCTGATGCTGCACGAAGGTACTGCAAGATCTTTTACTCTTGTCTGAAGTCCAATTTTCAGCTGTAACTCTCTGTATGTGCCCCCTTCTTAGTTTGGGAATCGTTTCTTCCATTTTCCTATGACCCTTTCAAGAACAACATCTAGGTGCAATGCAAATAGGACTACCAGGACAAAAAGGTTGTGGATTTTACTGGTGATGAAAATTCCAGGCTGTCCTGATACTCCTTTCACACACAAACTACTTATTTTCTAGTTTTAAAATGCAAGTATGTCCAGAATTGCTTCCTGAGCTTTCCTGTGTTAAAAAGTGAATGGAAGAACCTCTGTGATTTATACTTGGCATAGTTTTTGACAAAGAATGCTTTTGGAACAACCTCTCCATCAGGATGGGTTGTCAAATAATTTAATTCTTTGCAGCCGCAAAAGAAATCCAAACCGAAACCTAAAAAAACCTTTCTGCCTAAATAGGCCTCTGGCTGTGTGACCCCAGTCCCTGAGGAAAGAGCTGCCCTTGCTCATTGTAATGCTTCTTCCTTCCTTGTAGGGTATGTGAGCTGGGAAAGGAGAAAGGGTGTTTCCAGCTGCATCCCCCCTCTACTTCCAGCCCTCTTCTCCTGTAAGATTTGTGTCGTGTCTTGAGCTGTGCTGTGCTCTGATATAGCACAACCCTGAGACCAGGTTTTTGGAGCCCAAGGACTTAATTATTTCCTTTACAATCTGAACCAGACACATTTTCATTACTGGCCAAAAGCATTACATCGAAGTACATCAAAGTGTATAAGACCAAAGCTTTTTCCCTAGTTGCAGTTAATACTTTCTCCCTCAGTGCTAATTATTTTGAAACATATAATTTTCTATTAAAACAGGAAAAGAAAATCTCTGGGAAACTAACATAGTAATAATTTCCCCCATGTGTTGAGTAATTATAGTCTCTGGTCATTAGGAAAACCAAATTGATTTCACAAGTAGGCAAGCAGATATTGATTTACTCCATTAAAAAAAAAGAGCAGGAAGTAGTATACAATTGCTATAGCCAGTGTGTGACTTTTTCAGGTTTTGAATCAGGTGTGTGGCATCTGTTTCTTGTTTCTGATTCACTGTCTGGTCAGTTAACTAGAGAATACAGTTATTTATTTACCCAGCTGGTATGTTTCATTTTTTGCAGAAACAAAAGCACATTATTTTAAACATGATTATTAATAAATATAAATTTTACTGTAGGTATGCTGATCTAGAGAACATGTCAGTCTTTCCAAGAATGCTACTAACTTTATTATTCTATTAAAAATAAGACGGGGAACTTTCTGTAACTGTTTGGATTGTCCTTCAGTATTCTTTATGGCTTGTTATTCATTACAGGGGTAAACTCTAATGTAACTGATAATTTGATATACAAAAGGTTGCTGATATAAAAAAAGTATGTTGACAAAAACATTTGTATAACCAAAAATATGGGATGAAATACCCTGTTGGTCAGTTTTGGGTCACCTGTCCTGTCCGCTCCTCCCTGTAAGTGCTTTTCCGCTTCTGACCCTTCAATGGGGCAAATAACAAAGTTGGCTGGCCTTGGTTGCTATAGCAATAAGTATAAGCAAGAGCCTCTCTGCGTACCACTCCTTGGCATCAGCCATAAACATGGGTCTTACCACTCTGAGAGCGAACAGTTTCTGCAAACTATGCTGTTAATTTCAGCAGTTAGAAGAGGCCTAGCTAAAAAGTAAAATTACTGAACAAAAAATTGGTTCTGTTTTACCTCAAACCAGGATACTTCCCTTTCTCAAAACATTTTTCTGCTGTCATTGCCCCACGTGATAATGTCATCAATGTATTGCAGGTGTTCCTGAGCCTCACCCTGTTCCAGCGGAGTCTGGATCAGACCATGGCAAACGGTAGGGCTATGTTTCCACCCCTGGGTTGAGAAAAACGCATTAGTGACATCAGTTGTGGCATACCACTTGGCTGCCTTGGGCACTAGTTAATATAGAAGTTCTAGCATGTCCAGCATGGCAGCACTAAACGGTAACGTGACTTCATTCAGACCATGGTAGTCTACCGTTAATCTCCACTCTCCATCAGACTTTTGCACTGGCCATATGGGACTGTTAAAAAGTGAGTGAGTCTTATTGATCACTCCTTGGCTCTCCAGACAACAAATCAGGTTATGGATGGGAATTGGAGAGCTTCAGTTGGTGTGATATTGCTGCTGATGCACAGTTGTGGTAACAATTGGCACCTGTTGTCCTTCGATCCTCAGCAGCCCCACAACAGAAGGATCTTCTGAGAGACTGGGCAAGGTAGACAGCTCTTTAATTTCCTCTGTCTCCACAGCTGCTATACCAAAAGCCCACCAGTACCCTTTTGGGTCCTTGAAATACCCTCTCCTGAAACGATCTATGCCAAGGATGCATGGAGCATCTGGGCATCTGGGCCAGTCACGATGGGGTGCTTTTGCTACTCATTTCCAGTTGGGCTCACTTCAGCTTCCAATACAGCTAACTGTTGGGACCCCTCTGTCACTCCAGAAATACAAACAGGTTCTGTCCCTTTACAGCTTGATGGAATTAGGATACGCTGTGCACCAGTGTCTACCAGAGCTCGAGCTATGATGTGCCAGGCCATCGAATCCACACAGTCCAGTAAACCTGGTTGTCACTTTCCTCCACTTGGCTGGAAGTAGGGCCCCATGAATTCTGATCATAGCATTGATGAAGTAGGTTTTCCACCCCACTTTCTCATGTCCTCTCCGTGATCACGGAGGTAAAACCACAGGGTGCCTTGTGATATGTACCCTCTATATCCTCTCTCTTGAGCAGGAAAATGCTCACTCCTAATAGCAGAGATACTGGTCTGTACAGGTGCAGAGAACAACCTATCCTCTCTGATTTGCTGGAACTCCTGAATGAGTCTTCTCATGGTCAAGATGCAGGCCCATAGGGAAGCAGAAAGACTTTCTTCATATTGCCAGAGTTGGCCGGCCACTACATCCACCTTTGGTGCCTCTTCATTTCCCCAGTTCATTGTTACCAATGAGCTGGCATACGATGATGGTGCGCTCTGTAGAAACTTCCACCATATGGATCAGATACATAGGACTTCATCTGGATCTGTGGTTGACCATGGGTCATCCAGGTCATGATAAACCAGCTCCTGCAAAGCCAATTCCCTCAGATAATGGTTATCTCTCTCCATGATGGTCCACTTGCCTGGGTGACATATAATATCTTCCTTGAAGGGATATGTTTCCTTTGCAGCTAACAGAAGTAATCTCCAGAGGCTGAGGGTTGCTGTTCTTTTTTCCAATCACCTTGCCAATACCTCCTTGCCTAGACCAAGATCCTAGCTGCTTGCCTTCCCTACTCTCTAACTCCAAGCCACTGACCCTATTATACCAGCATTGGAGCAGTCAAGTGACAGTTTGCTTGTCTAGATGACAACTGAAATCTTTTCGTGTACCTCACAGCTCACTCAGGGATAAGGATCGGGTGATTATCTCTGGTTCTTCCTCCTATTCTCATGATGACCCTTGTTCAGCTTCACGCCTTAGTAAGTGAACTGATTTTTTTGTGTATTTCTTCTTCTGTATAGGGGTGACTGACACCAGCCTGGCTGGGTTTTCTGGTTCAGTATCTGCAGTGCATGTCAATGGGGTTCGAGTAGCCGCCATGCTCATCATGGGGTTGAGGTTGCTGCAGTCCCTTCACCAGGGTTTGAGTAGCTGCAGTGCTTGTCGCAGGGGGCTGGAGTAGTGTGCCCACATACACACTGACATTTAACCCTCATCATAGGATCATAGAATAGTTTGTGTTGGAAGGGACCTCAAAGTTTATCTGTCCACAGGCAGGGACACCTACCATGGACAGAAACACCTTCCACTAGACCAGATTGCTCAAAGCCCCATCCAACCTGGCCTTGAAGACTTCAAAGGATGGAGCATCCACAACTTCTCTGGGCAATATGTTCCAGTGTCTCACCACTCTCTGAATAAAGAATTTCTTCCTAATATCGAATCTAAATCTACCCTCTTTCAGTTTAAAACCATTACACTTTGTCCTATTGCTACACTCCTTGATAAAGAGTCCCTCCCCATCTTTCCTGTAGGCCCTCTTTAAGTGCTGGAAGGGCACTATAAGGTATCCCCGGAGCCTTCTCTTCTCCAGGCTGAACAACCCCACTCTCTCATCCTGTGTTCATAGAAGAGTTGCTCCAGCCCTCTGATCATCTTCATGGCCCTCCTCCGTACCCGCTCCAACAGGTTCATGTCCTTCTTATGTTGAGGGGCCCAGAGCTGGATGCAATATTCCAGGTAGGGTCTCACGAGAGTGGAGTAGAGGGGCAGAATCACCTTCCTTGACCTGCTGGCCATGCTTCTTTTGATGCAGCCCAGGTTACGGTTGGCTTTCCGAGCTGTGAATGCACATTACTGGCAAGACCTGAAACATATTCAGAAGTAGTAGCAATAGAAACAAGCAGGTTCAAGAATCCCAAAGATATTCAAAAGTGTTAAACACCGTTGTAATTAGCCTGGAGGAGAAAAGGGAGATGAAGGAAGGTGTCTCCTCCACAGATTGTTTCTCCAAGGAGAAAAAAGGAAAAGTGTAATTACTAAAAGTTACTGGATACTAAGTTTCCACTAAATAGCTCCCAAAGTACAGAGATTAAAGTGCCACTTCTGTTTCACCTTGTTCATTGCTCTTAATCATTAACAAGTACAGCCACAGCACACACAATTTCATCATATCATAAGCCCACACTACAAAGCACAGCAAAACGATAATCTTGATCCATGACTGAAGGATGATAAACAGCACAACAGGGAGCACATACAGCAGGTAAGGCATTACAAGATGCAGCCCTGAGAGCAGCCTTGCGACTATTGATCCCATACAATGAAAGCTTAAGACAAATCTGTTCTAGCACGCTATTATCAGGTTTGTCATTATCTCAACCCATCAAATCCCACATTGGGCACCAAAAAGGCCACAAGAGCTGACCAAGAGTAAACTTTTTGATAAAGCTAGTGCTGCAAACATGGAACTAGCTGAAACCGGCAAATGCAAGCAGAATGAAGAAGATAAGGACCAAGGAAACAATTCCAAGAGAATGAGGTAACGTCAGAAGGTGGTGAGCCCAACAACCAAGAAAACCAGTAAGAAATCAAGAGACCACTGACCAGAATTAAGTTATTGGACTTGGGGATCGGGTGCTGGGTGGTACAGCTATAATCGGGGGGCACAATCTGGGATACAGGTCCCTCTTTGGAGGCACCCAGCTCGAGCTGCTCTGCCTGTCAGATAAATAAACCACTTATTTACTCAGTGGATTGGAGGCTTGTCTTCTTTGAGCAGAACCTAGGGCCTCAAGCCCTGTTGAGGTGGCATCCGTATAATTCCTACCATAGTCTAGGTGGCAGCGGTGTAATTCCTGCTACACCAGGATGATGAGTTTGAACACTGTGCCAACTGTGTGTGTTGCTGGGTGGTGTTATCTGGCTAGACTGGATTTAAGAGTACAAAGAAAACTGCTTTGAACTGCATAGGAAAGAACTTTAAAGACATTAAAAAACATGAAAGATGGAAGAATATGCTGTCATATGATTTTGTATTCACATTATTAGCTTTATTAATTTTGAATGTTCATTCTCCTATGGGATAAAATTGTTATGTTTGCTACTCTTGATGAACTTAAATCCTACTACTTTTACCTCTGGTGAAAAGAATAAGTACATGAAATTTTCCAAGGTAGTTGGTTTTTGTAATTTCAAAAACTTTAGTCTCAGCACTGGTGGAAAAATAATGGATGTGTTAGAATCAAATGACAATGTGTGTGTACAGGTAGAAATGCTATGTTCACATTATAGCCACCTAATATTGCCTTATCATTCATACTGAGATTGGAAGAAGTGATCATGACCAACAGTTTCTTTTCTGTTGAGTGAAGAGTTCCATAAGCCTAGAAGCAATTTCATATCCTGAAACAGCCTTTTTAAAAAAATCCCCTGAAATTTCTGTGAAAGTGATATTAATGAAGTATGCAGTATGCAGCATACAAAGTCAGGAAAGGCAAAAATAATGCTTACGGACTTCTGAACTGGGAGGCCAAGAAGCACCACCAATCTCTCCTACTTTAGAGTTGCCCTATGATAGCTGCAGTTTGAACCAAGGTCTTTTTTTAGGACAACATAACTGATTTTGGCTTTTATGTGACTAATTATTGAGAATAACAGCTGCTGACAAATTGTTCAAATGATCACCACCACTGTCAAAATCTGAGAACTTTTAGTATCTGATATTTTCTCAAGTCTCTTTCTAGCAACCCATACATCCCCTTACACAAAAAACCTAGACTGGAATTTACTGTGTTTTATTCATCTTTTTAGGTACTGGACATACAGAGCGGCCCAGAATATGCAAACTATGTTTCAAGTTTTGCACTAAGGCACTTGGAGAACAGATCGCAAAACTCCATTTGAAGCTGCTGGAGAGCTGAGTATGGAGGATGCCTCTTACCACTGGATATCTGAAATCCAATCTGAGAGATGCCCATCAGCCTTCAAGCTGAAATTAACTTTGATAAGTTGGTGGATGCTTTGAGAGAGACCCGGTGCCTTCCTCCATACCTGTACTACCAAACAACATGGAGTCAGTACCGGAAAGGTTGACTTTTGTGATTCTGTGGTCCCTGTACGGACTGACTGTTCACAAATCCAGAGAATATGCTCAGAATTCAGAGTTATTCAGATCCAGTTTGAAAGAAGGTGATAATGGCTTGAGTATGCAACTACAGCGGTGTCTAATTACCCAAGAATGTGATAAAGCAATTCAGCCTGTGGTTTGAGTCTGAAAGACTTTAGGGCTGATTAGTAGCTATATAATAAACTCTGATAGTTTAAAGCAGCCCACAGTGGCTAGTTTCTTAGTTTTTAATAATTTTAATAAAATTAATGACATACAAATACAGGAAAGGTCAGGTAGGTATGAAATAATATTCATCTTCACTGCGTTTTTAGTTACAAGGGGAATATTCTCTCCCTCCTGCAGTCCTGGGGAGAACCTGTGCAAGTTACTGTAAAAAATCACATGCACAGCAGAATTCTTGCAAAAGGTAATGAAGATAAATAATTTTAGAAAGGACTTCTGTGTTGTATTCTTCACTGTACTATTGGTAACAGCTTATTAAGATGTCACTTGTTACTATATAAATTCTTTTACATTACAGTGCACTGTAGACCTCATGCTTTGCTAGGAAAAAAAAGACTGAGCACCATCAAGTGGTAGATGTTGTTATAGCAATTACAACGATGTACATAGGTAAGTTTCCGTTAGCAATATTCTTTCCTGACTAGAAAACCACAGAAGCCGTTTATTCCCTCAATTTACAACGCATCTAAGATACTTAGAGTAGTGATGTAATGCACAAGATAAATAGCACAAACTTAAGTGCAACAGACCTATAAATTAAAACCGTATCACGTAGAAAGAAAACGCAACAAAAAAACTTTAGCTACAAAAACTTCAGTTACAGCTAAATCATTTGTTGCCCACATAAAGTATGTGTTCCTTAACCTAGAGAACTAGTTAAAAATATTTTATCAAAATTAACCTTAAGTAGGATTTAACAGAGCATATATTAAGAATTCACAAAAGTTTGTTCTGCATTTGACTGTACAGCCCTTTTACTGAATACGTGGGTGGCTCTTAAAAGAGCCTTTGGGTTAAAAGCGGCGGTCCGAGACGCTCTACTTGGAGCTGGTGTACTTGGTGACGGCCTTGGTGCCCTCGGAGACGGCGTGCTTGGCCAGCTCGCCGGGCAGCAGGAGCCGCACGGCCGTCTGGATCTCCCGCGAGGTGATGGTGGAGCGCTTGTTGTAGTGCGCCAGGCGCGAGGCCTCGCCGGCGATGCGCTCGAAGATGTCGTTGACGAAGGAGTTCATGATGCCCATGGCCTTGGAGGAGATGCCCGTGTCGGGGTGCACCTGCTTCAGCACCTTGTACACGTAGATGGAGTAGCTCTCCTTGCGGCTCTTCTTGCGCTTCTTGTCGCCCTTCTTCTGCGTCTTGGTCACCGCCTTCTTGGAGCCCTTCTTGGGCGCGGGGGCGGACTTGGCCGGCTCA
>VFFE01006813.1:1462148-1482114 GCA_008921705.1 Burhinus oedicnemus | reverse complement strand
TATTTTTTTTTGTTTTTTCTTTTTTTTTTTTTTTTTTTTTTTTTTTTTTTTTTAACGGAAGCTCTCCCTCTGTTTCCTCATCCTGATCCTACGTGAGCATGGGACTCAGGCATCGGGATTCCTGCCTCTTCGAGATGGTGTCCGGGACACAGGAATTTCCACCACTTTGTCTCCTAATGAACCGAAGGAACAAATGCTGAACTGTAAATGTTTGCTGTTGGTAGCCAGCAGCAGCCTCCGAGTGCTGCCAGCCGGAGAGGTTAGCAACCATCTCACTCCGCCTGCTGAAGAGCCTTTTATTGCGCATTTAACTGTGCGGTGCCCACGAGTGCCCAGCGAGTGCTGGGCTTTTATGCTCTGCGTGCAGAGAAATCTGCTGGCAGCTGATGCTCTTTTTCTCCTTGGAAGCGTTTGCACTGACCCTGGCGCAGGGAGGCGAGATGGGGAGGGCAGGCTGGCCGTGGATGGGGAGAGCAAAGAGGGAGGGATGGAAAATAAACAGGAGATGCAGTCATGTGCAATTGCATCTCCTGAACTGCAATTAAAGTAGGAGAGTCTGAATCTCGCTCGGAAAGGTAATATTTAACTTGGGCAAATGCTTGTTATGCTCTATGCTCCAGCCTGCATATGTCGCTACGCCCTTCCTTGCAGAGAGGAGTTGCAGCAGAGCCTGGGAATTGAGCTGCTTTTTGGGATTTGCCAAGCCCTGTGTGATTTTTTTTTTTACAGCCACGGTTGGCCTTACTGCTCTGGTACGTGGGTAAACTGTGTCCTCTGGTTTCCCCACCCGCAGCGTTGCCTGCGTGGAGCCGGGTGCTGTGCGTGCCGGTGCTGGGCTGCTCGCTGCCCCGGTGGGTGTGACGGTGACCTGGGGCTTGATCCCACTGCCAGCCCTGGCTGCTGCTGGGGTGCAGGGCTCCTTCCATGGGTGCTTTGGTGCTGCAAATGCTCTGTGAGGTCCCTTGGCCTTCCCAGTTTGCCCATGTGCGCAGAGCGTGTCGTGCTCCTCTTGCTGGGTATCCTAAAATCAGTGCTGTGTTCGTCAAAGTGAGTTGCACAAACACCGTAGCTCAGCCGGCTGTGGGATTGCAACTGAAAGCTGCCACCTTAAAGTGTACATTAAAAATTTAGGGACTATTAGAATAACCTGAATTTTCTCCCCCTTGCCGAAGCCTCCTCAGGGTCATTTTTCACTAAGACGGTTCAGAGGCAGATTCCCCATATTCAGGTTTTGGTCGAGCATCACTGCAGTCTCCCATCTTCCCTGCTTGCTTCGTGCACGTGCAGGCTGCGAACTTGCCAATTTTGGGGACGTGTGATTTGTAATTACCAGCTCAGTGCTGCTGCTGCACTGTTAATTCTGAGACCACTTAATGTATCAAATTATTCCTTCCTGTGCTATTTATAGGTGAAGGGCTAAGTAACAGTGACAGCATTAATATTAAATTCTCTAAAACTAATAGGAACCTCTTATTTAATTGTTCTGGCACTCTACATCTGGAGAATACGGTGCCACTGGAAGGCTAATAGAGGTCTCATGGTGTATTGGCAATGGGATGCTGCTAAATTTCCTAGTTAGATTGTTTACGAGTTAAGACTATCGTAACTGTCTATCTGTTCCTTGGAGGCTTAGTTTGATTAAACTCCTTTGTACTGCTAATGCTAATGGAGCTGAATTGATGCTGGGGATCTGCTGGGAGAGCTTAACAAAAGGCTTAACGTAGACGTGACTCTGCTGCTGGTATCTGTCTCCGGCCCCGTGGGAGGTGTTTGCAGCGGGCAGGATCTCCCAGCCCTGGCAGGGCGCTGGGGGTGACCCGAGCACCCATCCCTGCTGCCTGTGGGACCTTCACCCCTTCCAGAGTCTCTGTTGCATCTCCCACGTGCAGGTGTCCTGCAAGCTCTGCTGGGCGTTTCGGACGTCTGGCAAAGGGGTTTGTTCAGCGGCAGTTTCCCTGCTTGTACGTTGATTGATGACTGCGTTGGTTGGGATGTGTGCTGCTGGGGCAGGGCCGGGGCTCCTGGTGGCTGCCCTTGCCAGGATGGTGTCCAGCTACTCCAGAGCTCCGGGTGCCAGCAGGAGAAGGCTGCACGTTGCAGTGGGACCGTGGTAAACTCGCCAACAGCCCCTCTGTGCTTCTGTAGCACTGATGGACTAATGAACCAGAGGAAAATGCTGAATGTGACAGAAAGCCCTAAATCTCAAAGCAGAGGAAGACCCGCTCCTTCCTCAGGAAAGCCTGGCTGCCGTGCTGGGTGCTGATACTGCTGTGGGCGTGCGGGGCTGCTGTGAACCGCCTGGCCCCTCTTCCTGACCCCGGCGGCTGTCTCTCCCGGCATGGGGCTTTTGGGTACAGCACCATCCCCCGTGCTGGGGGATGCTGGAGGAAGGTCCTTTCCGCAGGTGGCGGAAGTGTGTTGGGGTCAGGAACAAGATATGTCAGGTCTGTCCCCTTCCTGTGTCGGTAGCTGGTGTAGATCACGCTCTGACCTCTTCTGAATCAACTCCCGAGTTGCAAATTACCCTGCTGCCTCTTCTAGTACATATCATCATGGTAAAATTAATTTTCCATGAGAGAGTCAGCTGTTTCTTGATTAGAAGTGCTCCGAAAATACCAACAGAGAAATGATTACAGGAAGCCTTCAATGCTCATTTATATAATTGGACTTTACCTCCGTGGTCGAAGCTGTTGCATCCACCCCTGGCTTGGACGAGCACTTGCCTTTCCCTGTTGCTTGTGAGCAGGGAGGTTGGGGTGCAGCATCCCAAGGGGTGCAGCATCCCGAGGGGTGCACCGGCCCTGGGGTGCAGCCATGTGCCTCTGCTCCAGCTGGTGGCAAGCTGTAGTCTGATATCATGGTTTCCATGTCTTTAAATCCCAGCGGGGTTGACTTGTCCTTTAACGAACTAACAAGAATAATGTTAAGGCAGTCATTAGGGGAAATGGATTCTTAAATTTTGCTCATTTTCTGTGTGGGTAGTAAGAGTCTGTTGGAAATTTGTAGGAAAAGGGGCATCTTCCCCTCCCCTTCCCTGACAGCAGCTAAGATCCCTCTCCTGTCCTTGCCGCGCTGCTCAGCGGCTGTAGCCGGGCTGTTATCACTGTGTGTAAGTGATCTGAAGTGCTGCGTGCTCAAATGGAATAAAGGCAGAAGGCCAATGTAATTTTCGAGATCATCCTATGTGATTAGATTAGCAGTATCTCGCAACACGGAGAATTGTTTTCTGGCTGAACTCTGGTTCAGGCCGAGCATGCGTGTACTCATGCCTCCCCGGGCAGAGGGCAGTGGCAGGGATGCTCGGCATCTCCTTCTTCTGCTGGTGGTGGCTCCGGTACTATGGCTCTGGGAAACGCCGCCTCTCGGGTATGGGGCCCTGGGCTCTGTAAGGTCAGCCTGGTCAGGCTTAATAAATTTTGAGTGTGGCCAGTTTGCTCATCAAAAGCGAAGGAAACTGAGGAGTGAGGTTTGAGTTTGGTACAGCGATTCCTAAATGTTGGTCCAGACCCAACCCTGGCCATGGTGGCCCCGTGGAGCTAATGTGTGGCTATGGGGAACGGAATGTTTTAATGTGGTTTAAACCCGATTTTCTGACCCGAATGAATTGCATGTTCTGGATGAGCGTGGAGTTTGTGAAGCTTACCTCACGGTGGTGGGTTGTTTTGGGGGCAGAAGAAGGGGCTGTCATCCCTGGCCTGGGGTTGGTGTGGTCGTGGGGGGTTCTTGGTGTTGGGTGTGTGGCACGTTGAGGGCAGAGCTCATCCGTGGCCAGGTATCTCCTTAATCATCTGAGTAAAGGGGTTAATATGTGAAAAGGCAACTGCTGCCTTAAACAAAGCTGGTGTTGTTTGTGCTCACGCTCCCCTGGGATGGTGGCTGCTGTGACAGTCTGTTCAGGATTCCCACTGCTGCTCCGAGCGAGTCGGACCCAGCAAGCCCTGTCATGTGGCTGTGCCGAGGCCCGGCTCCGTCTGCCCGCCGAGGGAGCAGGGAACAAACGGCGCTTTCACTGCGCCCGACAAACCTCCCTCTTCCCTAAATGAAGCAGGGATTGGATGCTGATTTGAGTCTCTGCTGTTCTTTCATGCTTCACCAAACCCAGTTCCGCTTTATCCAGCGAGCAGAAGGCATAACGAAGTGAAAAGCTAAATTACTTGTTCAGCATTGGCGAGTTATGCCTTGCCACTGACTCAAGCTCTGCGCAAGCTGGAAGGCACAAGCTTGCTGCCCCCCCTTCCCTTATCAACAGCCTGGTCCTGATAAACATCTCAAGTCGAGTGGCTCCCGCCAGCCTTTGCTCTGCGCGAAGAGGAGAGGAGCTGTGCCCCGGCTCTCGATGAGCCTTTTGGGTTTTTGGAAAGGGAGCTGAGCAGTCTCCAACCCTCGCTATTTGCTGATGGCCGAGGTGAGGCTGTGCGGAGCCGCTCTCCCGTAGGAGTCTGCACTCTGCTGTGCTTGCTTGGTGTGGGAGGATGCTGTTCCCGTTGCTGGATGTGTTGGTTTGTGCTGCCTCCTGGTAGAGCCTCGCAGTGCTCCTGGCCACGGCTTGGGGTGGATGCTGTCATCGGGGCAAGATGTTATAGATGTGTCCTTAGGAGCTTTATATGCCCCAAGCACCAACCCTTAGTATGTCGCTTTTGCAACTGAGGCAGAGCTGTGATGTGAAGAAGAAGTTGCCCAACTTCCACATCTTGTCGTGGTCATCTGGGAGACCTGTCCTCTGCCTGGCCTGCACGGGCAGGTTGGGCTGGAGCTGCCCTGTGCGTCCTGCCCTAGACACCAACGCCATGCCAGCCTGATTGCATGGCTCACTTATTCACCACTAACCCCTAAATAGCTCATTTCCATGAACTTTGGGGTTTTTCCCCTAGGAACTCCCATTTCCCTGAGTCCTGGTTGGCAGCTGCCTGGCGAAGCCGGGGTTGCGGTGGAGAGGGATGCTGGGGCTGGACCGCTGGTGCTGGGAGGTGATGTGGGTTCATGCTGAGCTCTGAGCAGGAGATGAGTCTGAGAGCGAGCATATGAAGATTTGAGGGCTGGGTGTGAGGCTTTGCATAGGGAATTTCAGCTCGTTGCTGGTGTAGCCACTGGCTTAAGGTGCCATCGCTGGCTCCACCATGAAGGGTATGTGTATGGGAAGGGAGGGGCTGGAAATACGCATTCAAAATTGCTTTTAAGGGCATTTGGTTGCCAAGCACTTAAAGCAGCCGACCTCCTTCTTGCTGAAAATCTGGTGATTCCTCATGATTTGGAGACAGGCTGGGCACGGGCAGCGCCTGGGCATGGTGTGGAGGGCTCTGGGCATGGTGTGGGGCTCCGTTGCCCTTTCAAATATTTACTTGGCTGTGTGAAAACAAAATGCGGTTGGGACTGGAAAATGCATCTGGGCAGCTTTTCTGGAGACTGCCTCGGTCTGTGGGTGTAGAAGGGAAAGCAGGGCAGGGGGCCAGGGCAGCACGTCAGCCTGGGTACCGGTGGGCAGTGTTTGGGGGCACCCTTGCTCTCCGATAGCAGTGCCGGCTCCAGGGTGCCCTATCTAATCTGCATTCCCGGTGACTCCAGCGATGACTGCACCTTCCTGGCACTGGCAGCTGCTGGTTTCAGGCAATTGCAGCTCGTGATACGCCTGCTGTAGAAATGACCGGTCTGTTATGGATGTTTCCTGGTGACATTTCATCAGTTACTGCCCTCCTCTGTGCAGGGTCTCTGCTGTTTCCTTGGCCTGGTGCCCTCTTCATCCCTCCTGCAGCGTCTTTTGACCTGTTTCTTTTAATTACTAGTGCAGAATGGGCCTTCTAGATCTCTCCTCCTCCCTATTTTCAAATCAAGAGTTCCCCCCCTCCCTTCATTCTTAAGCCAAAAACTTCACTGCCAGGGGGCCGTGGCTGGCACTGCGGTGCTGGTACGGGGTGCTGTGGCGTGCGCGGTGGCTGTCCTGCTGTCCCTGCAGGTGGCTGTCCTGCTGTCCCTGCAGGCGCTGCTGGTGACACAGGGCTGTGCTGGCCGCTGTTTGCTTTGGGGCCCGTCCCTGCCGGCGCCGGGTGTCAGCTTGAACTGAAACCCAAGCTCTGCCGGAGCGGTGCCAGGGCACGGGGGCAGTGGGAAAGGCGGAGGGGGAAGAAACCTGGCTGGGGGCTTGGTGGGGGGGGGCTGGCTCTGGGGACCCAGGGGGCTTGTGCTGGAAAATGCTGCCTGCTCTGGGATACGGATTGCCGGTGGGCTCAGAGACTGGTGGTGGGATGTTTTTCGTGGTGCCCGGTGAGGTACCTCTGCCAAGCATCAGCCCTTGGTGCTGCAGTCTAGGAACAAATGCCCTTCTCCAGGCGTGCAGCTTAGTTTCCTGTTATAATGATATTTCCTAATTAAACCTCCCTACTTACGCGGCAAAAGGTACTGTTGTTCAAGCTACAATGCTGCGTTACAGTCTGCATTGTCAGGTCCAGCTGGGTACGTTCCCCTTATTAACCAGCTGGATTTCCAAATGTGCCTTACGCCTCCGCTTCCTGACTCTGTGCCCTTCCCAGCTCCCGTCGGGCAACTGAGGTACGTGTGACCCAGGGATCCTCCTGGCAGGAGGGAGCTGAAACCAAGCAGAAAGTTGGGAATGGTTCCAAAAGACTCCTGTTTCTCTTTCCTACAAAAGCTGATGCTCATGGAAATATTCCTTTTTTTTTTTTTTTCCCTCCTTGCAGTGAACACCTACCTCTTCATGATGCAAGCCCAAGGCATCATGATTCGTGAAAACATGCGAACAATAGGAGCTCAGGTGTACGAGCAGGTGGTCCGCAGTGCCTACGCCAAGAGGAACAGCAGCGTGAATGACTCAGGTATTTCTTGAATAATTGTCATTTTGATCAAAGGTTCCATTTCCATTGGAAATCAAGTTGACCTGAACCACTCTTGCTTGAAGGAATTAATTTATGCTGGTAAATGCAGGGTGGGTGGGAACTTTGATGAATTGGCTTCTTTTTTTATATATATAAATATGTATTATATATACCATAAAATTACATATATAGAATTACTATATATATACACTATGTATAAAAATTGTATTAATTTCTTTATATGTGTGTGTATATATATATATAAAAAATTCAAATGCTTCTAACTTGTTTAAGGGGGGGAAAACTCTTGAAAGGTCTCAAATAATGGGATGTTGAGCCAAAAAAGCTCTTTACTTTCCAGGAATTCAACTTGTTAGCTTCAACCAGTCTGAGGGTAAACACTTTCAAATTCAGTGCAAGGATCGGGTTTCATATTTAAAAAATAACTTCCCAGGCGCACGCATGTGCAGAGCCCTGGCTCCGTGCACGTGGAGGAGCCTGTGCTCATAAGCTTCACTCTTCCCATGCAAGGATGAACTGAGATGACTTGGCTGGAGATCTGCCACAAATAATATAGTGAACTTCGGGCAGAATACAGGGAGTGGAGTCGCAGGCTCCCACTCCCAGGCTCTTCATCATCTGTAATATAAAGCTGATAACAGGGTTACAAGTTTTGGTGTAAATATGGTACAACGCAGCGTAAATGGCACGTGGCTGTGTGTAAGCCAAGGTGAGGCGTTGCCTTTGGGCTGGTGTGACACCGAGCGTGTACCTTCCCTGCTGATGTGTCACGCTGGTGCGGTTGGCATCAGGATGCGGTGGTGCCGTGGAGCTCAGGTCCTCCGCTGCGAGGGTTCATCAGCAGGGGCTGATAAGAGTTTTACAAGCCAAGATTATTTGCCTATAATACAACATACAAGCTGTGTCCTTGCTGCCCAGCCCGCTGAGGGGCGGCTGGTACGGCCACCAGTTCAGCTGTACTCTGACCGGGGATGGGCACGGGAGGGGAATTATCAACTTGCGCAAGAGATTGACACCCCGGGTCGTCGCCTCTCCCTGCCAGAGCTGGCGGGGACTGCCAGCCCAAGCTATTTTTAAGGCTGGAAACATCAGGTAACGCAGACGCAGGGTGAGGAAGTAGCTGGTCCCCCGAGGGGAGGATGGTTAGATGTTCCACCGCTGCTGCTTGCCTCCATCCCGCTGTGGTCCTGGCTCTCGGGGCTCCGAGCCCTCCAAAAATCTACTGTGTGCTCCTGCTGCCTGCAGCAGACAGGGAGATGGTTACCACATTAGCGTCAGCGATACTGGTACTGCTGCTACTGAAATAACTGGCTTTGCTTGGGCCTCGTATCCATCCCGGCTCCGCAGGCTTGGGCTGATACCCCTCCTGCCCCGAGAGCTCCAGCCGCAAGGATGGTTTTAACGTACACAAGCGCTACGCATCTTCCTTAGGCGACCTTCCCTGGCAGGCAGGTCAAAGCAGACGCATGATGGATGGTGGTGACATCTGGAAGGCATGTGGCGCTGTGGCCACAAGGATTATATTAACACCGGGATCAGTATCTTCCCTTCCCGACTCTGTTTTCAGGCACCTCGGTGGGATCTGGGTGGGTGGCACTACCTGGTTAGCGCATCCTCCCCACGCCGCTGCGGGCAGTGTGACGGCCGGGAGAGCAAACCCCCCTGGTACGGCTGGGGGGAGGGACCCAGCAAAGGCCTCGACCATGGCTGTCGTGACTCAGAGCTACTGGGAGCAGCTCCTGGGCTCCGCTGGCCCTGTCCTACCCTGCAGGCAGCAGCATCACATCCTTGCACATCCCTGCACCCCTTCCCCTCTTCCCAGCAGAGGTGTGTGAAGCAGAGGCAGGGATGCTGCTGCCAGGGGTGAGCTGGCACAGGTCACAAACCAGTTTGGGCAGTAGAAGACCCAGTGGCCCCTCTCTGGTTGTCCCTGCTCCAGCTGCATGGGAGCACTGGGAAGTAGGAGGCTGCCAATGTTTTCTGAGCTGCAGCCTCTCCTGCACATCACACGTGTCCCAGCAAGGGGCTGGGGGGACAGCAGTGCTTTGTGCAGTGCTGCCTTGTGTGTCCTGCTGGGATCTGGGGCCTTAATTTCTGGGCAGATTCCTTAAAAATGCGATATCCCACCCTGAATGGCAAGGTGACCAAGCAGAGAGTGGTCTGCTGCAAGCACGGTGTGTTTGTCCCCATCCATCTGTATTTATTCTTTCCCCTTAGCTTTTTTGTCTTGTATTAAAATGAGGAAGTAATTTATAACTCTTTCAGCATTTGCTAATAGATGCAATAATAGATTTTCTGTTCAGTGAGCCGAGTGGGGTCCCTTCTGTGCTTCTGCAAGCAGAAAAGGCAGCCCTTCGTGCAAACAAGGGGAGTTGAGCTTCACCCGTGCGTTGTCAGCTGGACTAAGTACTAGGAGCGTGGTCTGGTGATAGGAGTTTAATGGGAATTCGGTTAGAGCAGTATCAAGCATCCAAAATAGTATCTATCATACTTGAAAAGCCCTTAGGTTCTGTTTACAAGTCAATCTTGAGTCTGAGATAGCTTGGGTACCGCTTATTTGAGCGGATAAACAGTATTAATGATGTGATGGTAGGTACTAGCACAATAAAGCAAGCTGAAATATCAGGCCAGCGATGACTTGTCCTAATTGGTTTAAATGAAAGATTTTGACCTTGTAGGTAAAGGCAACCCTCCCTGCTTTGCTTTAAAAGATTACATTGTCACTAGATTATTTTTTCTTGATACATCGTTAATGTGGTTATTAGATGCAGCCTTTCTGCTATGGAGAATGCACTGTGCTTATGCAATTACGTCCCTATCCTTAAATACGACTTCAATTCTTAATTCTTGATCTTAGCCGATGTAATTCTGGGTTTATTAAATTGCTCACAGGATAAAAACCTTCTTGCTATCAACATGTTCCTGAAACTAAATGTATGCTTAATTTGAAAGTTTATACCTGCTGGTTTAAAAAAAAATAATCTGAATTTCACACTGAGTTCAGTAAAATAGCTTAAAAATCTGGCTACCTACTGTAAATGGACTGTTTGCTGACAGATCACTTGCAGCCTTTGTGTCCGAGGCTTCGCAGAGCTGCTTGGACAGGTCTCGGGGGTGGCAGGGGAACTCTAGACTTCTTTTTTTTTTTTTTGGTCTCTGGGTGCCTGAACACCAGCTCGTTTGTTCTGTGCTCATGAGAAACCAGGGCTGCTCTTGCTTGGAATCAGCACGGTGAATGTCAGCCCCATTGCGTGCTTCCCAGCCAGCTGCTGCAGGGAAGCCCATGCATGGTAAGGTAGTTGGAAAGGATGAGACCTTCTCGTCCTGGTAGGTCTGGGGGCTGCCTGTGATGGGACTGGCTGGCTCAGCCCGGATCGGCCACTTTCCAGGACTTCTGTGGGGTGTAAGGTTGGTGCTGGTGCTCTGGGTGCTGTGGGACCAAAAAGCCAGCCCTCTGCTAAACATCTGATGCTCGGAGAGAGTGGAGAGGCAGCACCCTCCTGTAGCAGCTGATGCCTTACTGCTGCCGGGGAACTTTTTCTAGTGCCTAAAATAAAGGTCATGCTTGGCTAAAGATGCTTTATGCAAAGCTGGTGACTTTACTGTAAAAAGCAGAAGTTCATGGTTGCGTAAAACCCACCTTAAAACACCTACAGGTGTAACAGGCTGGAAGGGTTTTGCCCAGGAGGTAAAAGGAGGCAGGGAAGCGGTGGGGCTGGAGAAACGTGCTGTGCTGGGCGCTGCCACGGCTGTCGGGGCACGGGCGCTCCTCTGCTCTTGCATGATGCAAACCGGAGGAAAGGCTGCATGTAACGTGATAGTTTTTATTGATCCTTTGAGGAGGACACGAGGCAGGATTTCCCTGCACAGGCTGCTGCACTGACAGTCCTTGCTGGCATTGGGACCTGCCTGGGGACTTCCCTCTCTGAGCCTGTTAGGAAAGGACCCACTGGAGGAGCATGTCCCCTCTCCCTGTGCTGCGGTCCTTCACGGACGAGGTGCTGAGTAGCTTTTTCCAAGGGTCATGTGCTCCTTTGCTTTGAGCTGTTTGTGATATTCTTCCAAATTCTTCCTTTGGCCAGAAAACGTGAAGGTTTCTTTGGTGTGGCGTTGTCTAAGGCAGCGGGGGCTTCTGCAGCCACCTGCCTCAGGGTGGGGACGAGCACCCAGCTGGGTTGCAAGTCCAGAGCTCGTGGTGCATGGGGACATCCCCAAGCTGTTGTGGGCATCCTCAGCCATGGGTGGCTTTGGAGTCTGCTGACAGCGGCACAGGGAGGTGGCTGGAAATAACAAAGACCTGCAGCTCAAATGTAAACTTTTTTTTTTCCTATTCCCCAGATTATCCTCTTGATCTGAACCATAACGACACCTTTCTGCAAGCCACAACGTTTCTTCCTGAAGACTTTACCTACTTCCCCAACCACACCTGTCCCGAGAGGCTCCCTTCTATGAGTGAGTAGCATCCCAGCAGCCCCGTGCCCCTCGCCTGCTCCCCGTGGCTTTGGAGGGCACATTGTGGCATTCCCTGGCTTGCCAGTGTTGCACCTTTCCCCGCCGGCACCTGGGGATGAATGGGAGCGCTGTTCGGAGCCCAGTCCCCTCCTGGGAAATCATTGTTGACGCACTCGCACAAATTAATCCCTGCTATGTCGAAGGCACGTCTACCTGCTGAAGCAGGAGCCCATTGCTTGGCAAACGCACACAAAAGAGGGATTGTGCGCTGGGAGCTGGTAAAAAGGCTTGGCCAACCCTTTTCCAGGGGCAGTGGCGGCAGGGTGGCTCCCTTACCCTCGGCAGCGCTGCTGGTCCCAGCCCCAAGCTGTACTGGGTACAGCTGGGCAGGGGCTGGTGCAGGTGACAGGCTGGACCTCCCCAAGGGAGAAATGCTTCCACCGAAGCGATATTGCAGTGGAAAATTAGGCTTTTGGGGGCAGATGTTTCCTAAAAAGGGGAAACTGCTCTCTGCTGGGGTGTGGGGTTTTGTGTCTGCTGGAATCCTGTATGGAGGAGGAGCGGGATGCCCTGGCCGGTGTGGGTCTCTGATGGAGAGCCGCATCCAACAGCAGCCACAAAGGCTGAACAGAGCCCAGCCGCCGAGGAGCCGGAGGTGTTACAAGTCGTGCCAGCAGCATTTCCTTTTTGTCAGTGCTGGGGATAGAGGGCAGGGATGCAGCAGAGCGCTGCCCCGAGCAGGCACCGAGCGCCCCAGGACCACAGCGGTTCCTGACCTCCTCTTCTGCTTCTCCCCACTGTCTCTGCAGAGGGCCCCGTTGATGTAAATATGAGTGAGATCACTATGGAGGATATCCACCAGTTCTTCTCAAAAGACCCTTCCATCAAGCTGGGAGGCCACTGGAAGCCGAGCGACTGCTTGCCTCGCTGGAAGGTAACCAGGGAGCTGGGGAGCCCTGTGTCCCTGCTGAGCGTGGGGGGACGGAGGGTTATGGGCAGGTGGTGGGAAGACGTGCTGCAGCTCCAGAGTAATGAATGTGAGGATCTCTGAAGTGTGGGGCTGCAGTGCCTGGGGGAGAAATGCTGAGCTCAAGGGCTGCTTTAGTGATGCATGGGTCAGCTCTGAGCTTCTGCATGGACTGCTAAGGCGGGGACCTCGCCTGCCGGCTCCCTGGCTGCCAAGCCTCCTGCTCCCCCCCCCGCCACCCTGTCTGGGGTAGGATGTGACCCAGAGAGGCAAGGTGGCACTGCTGGGGACTCCCATCCCTAGAGCGAGGTGGCTTAGGGCAGGTTGGTAGCAGGACCTGGCTCTATTCCTGCTGTCCCCAGTGCTGGGCAGGGGTGGGGGGGTCTCCCTCCCACTCAAGGCTATGTTGAATTTCCCCAAAGCAACAACTCCCTAAAAAGTGAATAGGAAATCCACGTTGTGGGCATTGGAAGGGTTTCAGGCTGCTCAGCCCTACATGGCAGAGCTGAGACACCACGTTTAGTGCTGCTCCCTCTCCTGTAACACCAGCCAGCCCCACTCCCCAGCCAGGAGGGTCGGACTGTGGCAGGAGCTGCTGGTGCGGTGCAGTAAGAGCCGTGTTCTCTTCTCGTCAGGTGGCGATCCTGATCCCCTTCCGCAATCGATACGAGCATCTTCCCGTCCTCTTCAGACACCTTATTCCCATGCTGCAGCGACAACGTTTACAGTTCGCCTTTTACGTTGTGGAACAAGTGAGTGAACCCAGGGGCAGTCGGGGCGGCCGCTAGAAATGTGTCTGCCAGAGCTGCAAGCGTAGCTCTGCGCTGTGTCCCGAGGCATTTACCTATCAGATCACATCATTTAAGGGTTTGGGGTTTATGTTGGAATGTTTAGGTTGTCTGGTTCTGCATAAAAGTGGCACAGCTTACAGGCATGCCCAAAAAGACTGCTTTTATCTAAAAAAGAGAGAAGAGATCAGTTTTTTAAAAAATACTATATTGGATGAGATATTTAAGAAAAATACAACTTTGAATCAGGTATTTGCAGTTTAGATAATGCTGCATTATTTTTTTATATCTCTGTAGTAGTTCTGAGGAGCATCCCCTAGGCACAGGAATGGCATGACCATTTCTTGTCTGGGCAGTATCTAGAAGACTTCCATGACTGTAAAACACAAGGCTATCATTTGATATGTATGTGAACCTGTCATTTAAGCTATCTGGTTGGTTCGCCCAATAAATGTACCTCCATATTTAACTCTATCTTAAAAAGATTGATCAAAATTGGGTTGGTTTTTTTAAGTGTCTGAGTAATAAAACTTCAGCATCTTTATTTTTGCTCCTGCACAGTAAATTGAATATTTAAGTCTTGGTTGATCTCACTAGTCTGTCTGTTCCAATACATCATTTCCTTTTGCGGCACCGATGTGGGAGCTGGTTGCCATCCGCAGTTTTCTAGACGAGACTGCGAATGCACATGAGCACGAACTGCACGGGGCTCCCCTTGAGAAGGAACTGTCTCTCCCGTAGGCTGGAAACCAACCCTTTAACCGTGCCATGCTCTTCAATGTTGGCTTTCGGGAAGCAATGAAGGACTTGGACTGGGACTGTCTCATCTTTCACGATGTGGACCACATACCAGAAAATGACCGTAACTATTATGGGTGTGGACAGATGCCGAGGCACTTTGCAGCCAAGCTGGATAAGTACATGTATCTGTAAGCACTGTTCTTCCTCTGCACTACCGTAATAGCAAAGGAGCCAGTGTTAGATTTTTTATTTTTATTCTTTTTTTTAAAGGCGGATGATGAATCTCTGTTTGCGTCCCATGCTTTGCGCAAAGTAAACATGAGAGGGGAATAGAAGAAAGCATCCTCACAGCTCAGGCTTTCCCCGTTGCAAACGGGAGAGTGCAGTGCTGATGGGCTCTGCCCTAACCCCTTCTCTCCTGCTTAGGCTCCCTTACAACGAGTTCTTTGGTGGGGTGAGTGGCCTGACTGTCGAGCAGTTTCAGAAGATCAACGGTTTCCCTAACGCCTTCTGGGGCTGGGGCGGTGAAGATGACGACCTCTGGAATAGGTACGGGCTTGGTTCAGCTGGCGTCCCTGAATTCCGCTTCTAGTGGTGGTTCTGCGAGCCAAGCTTCGCACGTGCTGCAGGGGGAAGTGTGGTCACCTCTGCCACCAGTGCTGGGCTTGCTGCTCCTGCTTCAACCTGTCTGCGGTGGCGCGGTGGGAACGGGGGTCGCTCCAGCCTGCGCAGGAAGTAGACGGGAAGCAAACAGAGAAGTGCTGGTTGGGAGATTATTGGCTCTGTGTGCTGTATCTCACGCTGCTGAGCTCAAACTGATCTCGGCTGAGCTGACGCCTTCAGGTGCCGGGCGCTGCGTGACTTGCCCGGAGCCCAGGCTGGAGTGGGGAGGTTTGCGTAGCTTATCTGCAAAGCTGCTGTAGGAGCCCCAAGCGCACTGTGCTGTCCTGGCAAGCACTGACAGCACAGCAAATGCAACAGTTGACTTTTATTCTTCATTTCTTCCCTTTCTAACGCAGAGTGCAGTATGCAGGCTACTCGGTGACTCGACCAGAAGGAGACACAGGGAAATACAAATCAATTCCCCACCATCATCGGGGAGAAGTGCAGTTCCTAGGAAGGCAAGTGAAATTTTTTTTTTTTAAAGGATCTCAAAGCCCTTCACAAGTATACTGTGTACAAGGCTCCCTGCAGCTGTTTGAGGGCAGTAACAGCCTTAACTCAGGAAGGAAACTAACTGTGGGAAATAAAGGAGGCAGAGCACTGTCTGGCTTCCTCCATCCCTATGTTTTATACCCTCCATCCCTGCGATGGTGGGTCCTTGGTTTGTGGCTGAAGCTGCTTGGATGCCAACCAAAAGAGGAGGTTGTCTGCACAGCAGCCTGATGGCTGGGGGACAGGCTGGAGGCCTGTCCTGTATCTCCAGGGGGAATGTTCCTAAAGGGTTGGCTAATGCCAGATGTCGGAGAAGCTTCTGTGTTTCTAGAAGAGCCTGATCTAAGTGGTGAAAGAGGCATTGCTCAGCCTGCAGAGCGTGGGGGCTCTCCTGGTGTGTGGCTGCTAAAGCATCAGGTGTCCCTGGGAATGCTAACAGAGACCAGAAGCAACACCCTGGGTTTGTGCTACAAAGACAGTTGCTGTTGCAGAAGGAACACCCCACTGCTATTCGGTAGTGGATGTTTTGTCTTTTTTTTCAAAAAGCTAAATTCTCTCTGGAGCTTCCCAGGAGCCAGGGTTGTTTCAGGGAATACAAGCATTGGTCAAATGGCTGCTTTTGCCAGGGGACCTTGGTGGAATTTGAGTCTTCTGAAAACTATGCAACAGAAAACCAGAGAAACACCTTTTTCACAAACAACTGCAGGAATTAACACTCATAGACGATGAGCTGCGAGACAGCGCAAGCTCTGCTCTGCAGAGAGGCTCCTGGCCGCTGCTGGCAGAAGAGGCAGCAAGGAGGGTTTATGTTGCAGATACCGTTTGAGCTATCTGCTGGTCTCTTCTTACAGAAGACTCACTTTTGGGGGATTTTCCATTTGAGGTTATGTCCTCTTTAGCCCTAGTTTTCATTTCTCTGTTGGACAGAATGTAGCCAGTAAGAGATGCTTCTCTTGTTTCACTTTTAAAAAAAAGAGTAGTTGGTTTTGGCTTAAAAAGCCGTACTTAGTCAAACTCTTGAAGCGCGGAAGGCTGGGAGTGCAGTGGGATTGAGCTCTTGTTCCTAATGCTTCCTTGGTCTCCTGGCCCCAGCCAGGAGCCCTAGTTCAATGTCAGCAGGAGCCGTGGGTCAGTGCTGCGGGAGGGGGGATCTGCAGTGACGATGGGCAAGGCAGTGGTTTGCCCCGGCGGGGCTGATAACCCGTGCTGCTGAGCACTCCTGTACGCGCTGCTGCCTCTGCAGCCCGACACCCAGCCTAGGTGAGGCTTAGCAATAGATATCCTCTGTGTCCTGCCTCGGAAATCTCTGCTTCCCTCTGCTCGGCGCTTACCCACAGGCAAGTACTAACTGCTGCCATCTGAAAGCCCTGCTGCTTCTCCCACCCGAGCAGGGAGCAGGGGGACCTGACGCTTTTCACTGTGGAGGAGGAAAGTGTTCAGCAAGACACTCAGAGTCCTGCCCAGGTCCTGATGCTGTGACCTCTTTGAAGCCAGTTTTGGCACTTCCATCTTTGCTTTGACCCCATCTTCCTCTCGGCACATCCTTTCCCTGGTGCTTTTTCTGTCCCCGGGTCCCAGCCCAGCTCCCACTCACCCTGGTGCTGCCAGGCCCCCAGAAAGTCAGTATCCTGTCCTGCCAAAATTTTTCTGCTTATTTTATTTTTTTCCTCCCACTTGTGGCCCTTATATCTCATCGTGCTGCCCCTAAATTTGGTTGAGGCTGTTTTTGTGTACCAGCTGCAGTTTCCTTCCCCAAACCATCATTCTTGTAGTTTTACTTCCTTGTCCTCCATCCCTTGAACTAAGACCATTTAGTTCTGCTCTTGCTTGTGGTCCAGTTTCTTAAGAATGGAAAGGACCACTTCAGCCATCAGCTGCTTTTCTCTGGGATGTTTTGGCTGGTGAGGGCTGGGCAGGACACCCCGAGCTCAGCCCCCTCCTGGGAATGGGACCCGCAGGCTTCGGGCAGGAGTGACGGGTTGTTTTGACAGCTGAGTGCTTGCTGGGGGCACAGAGAGCGTTTTGCTCTTCGTCAAGTGATGGACTGTAATTTTCTAAAGTTTGGGATATTTACCAATATAGAATATGGAAAATATGATGGTTATCTTTATTAAGGGCTCAGAAATCTGTTGTTTTGTAGCTGCTGCTGGGACTGGCAGTTTTAAGGGTGTTCTAGTAGTGTTGGGAGGACTTTGCGAGGCTCTGTGGGATACGTGGAAGTGACTCTGGCCTCTGGTTCTCGTTGCACAGGTATGCCTTGCTGAGGAAGTCAAAAGAAAGGCAAGCCCTGGACGGCCTCAATAACTTGAACTACTTTCCAAACGTCACGTATGACGCCTTGTATAAGAACATCACTGTTAACCTGACACCGGAGCTGGCTCTGGTGACCGAATATTAAGAGGAGAAAATAACTTTGCTCTGCCCTTCACCAAGAAAGCACCACGCTAGACTTTCTTTTCCAAGGATTATCGAGGACAAGCAACACTTTGTCTAATGAAGGATCACAGTATTTTGGAGAATAAGGCTGAAAGTACACGCACAAATTGCCCTAGCTGTACCAATCCAGCCCGATACTCGTGCAGCGAGCTCAGCAGTCTCTTTCTTTTTTCCGCCACTTGCTTTCTGGGTTTCAGGACAACAGTTCGACCTGCTGCTCTCATCTCCACATTCCTCCTCCAGCAATCTCTGGCATCGGGACTCGCCTCGGACACACTTTCTCCTCCAGGAAGCAGCTCAGCTGAGGGACTCTGGCTTCTCGACGGCGAACGTCGGGAGTGAGTTGGTCGGCAACTGCCCTGGTGGGAGATCAAACAACTTCTGATACCGTTCTATGTCTGTGCGGTTTTTTAAATGACCTGCTTGAAGTATATACAACAGAATCGCTTCTTAAAGAAGTGTAAGTGTAAATATGCTGTGTAAATTGCCCCTTTTTATTTTTCTCCTATGGCTCAAATCCAAGCTAGAGGTTTACATATGGTCACTCATTTTAGTCCTGAATTCTGTAAACACTTGTGTGTGCATCACTGTACTTGTGCAAGGTGTTCCCTTTTAAGCCAGTGAGACTGCTTGCATGATTTAAGCTGTGCATATGCAGAAATGTTTGTGGGACAGGGCCCTAAACTTTCCAATGTAGCGGATGAGAAATACAGCTGTGGCATCGCTCATTCCAGAAACCACGGGGGTGGCTTTTTCCAGTGAGAGTGAGGAAATGGGAGTATTTATGGAAAAAATACAAACCTTTCTGTCACTTTTGCAACATGATGTGCAAATGAATCCAAAAGCCATACGGAATAAAAGCCCTTGCCTGTTGCTGTATATCCCACTGATGACAAGTGCGAGCTTGGCAGGTTGCTCAGGAGCTGACATCCACGCTGCTGCGGGAAGCGCAGCCCCAGGATGGCTGCTCCTGCCCACGTGCCATCCTCAGGATGGGGCAGCTGGCCGCACCGAGCCTGCCCCGGACCGGCAGCACCCTGCCATCACTCCTATAATGTGACGGCATGGTTTGGGAGGTTGCTTTATTTTGTATTTATTGTGTAAATCCAGCAGCACACTGCAGTGCTGTCGGAGCCAGGGAGTGCACTTGGTTATCGCCGGCAGCACTTGCACAAGCCCAGCTGGTGGGGCAGGTTGTCGCAGGTTAGTGAGAGTGAGAGAAATGAAGGACGCATGAATCGAGCTCATGGGGGAAAAAATGAGGACTGGGAACCAGAGAGCTTGGTCTGACACCCCATCCAAACTGGAGTGCCCCCTCCCTTCTCCCCTCTGCCATCCCCTCCTTCCCCGGGGCTGCTGTGGGCAGGCTGGGCTCCGGGCTCTCCTCCCCACCCACACTCAATCCAGTCCCAACACAACACCGACACCCTCACTTTCACCAGACCTCTCTGACTTAAAAGTAAATACATTTGGGGTTGCTTTTTAATTTGTATTTATACATAACAAAGGTGGGTACTTAACCTCCAAAGTACTTTAACTTTCTTTTTATTGTGTTGTTTGCATTCGGTTTCCTTAACTTCTCATGGTTTACATTGTTTTCTCGGTTCCGTGGACGTATGATCCCCATACGCATCTGTTGTGGGTGTGACTGCCCAGGGCATTCCTAACCTGTATCCAGAAAACGTTAGTTTAGAAAACACGAGTTCTTGTTGTGTAGATCTTATCGGCCGGTATGAGAGGACAGCGAGCCTGCCCTTGAAAAGCGCTGATAAGTTTGTAACTTGGGTTTGAGGTCTTTGAACTTACATGTGCTTTAAACTCGCTTCCTGAGGGGGTTCAACCTGGTTATTTATAGGCAGAGGTGAGGATTTGCTTTTTATGGCGCATATAGCAATAAAGACTTTTTGCTTCTGAATCTCTATCTCTAATTCACGTGGACCCTTTTCAGATGCTGAACCCGCGTTGCCCTGCCCCTCTTTTCTTTCATCTTGAGACCTTGCTAGAAATCTGTCTTTGTTTAATGGTGCTTCAAACAAGGAATGTATTTCAACTAGTCCAAGTTCACTACCCCAGGAATCATGCATGTGTGTGTGAGTAGGTGTTAAACTACCTTAGTTGGGATCCTCAGCCTTCGATGTGTACCTGACACCCATCGCACCTTGTGTTGAACAAAAAGCTGTTACCTCTGCTCAGAAATGCACTCTGCGGTTGGCACAAAAGGGTCCATTCCCCCTGCCCCCAGCAGCATCCCTCTTCATACTTCCTTTGTTCTAATCACGTTGAATTTTTTTTTTCCTTTTTAAAATGTGGAATATCTGAAAATGTGCACTGTTAATCTTATCAGCTATGTCAAATACTGTATAGTAAATGTAACTGTTAAAAACATACTGTCAAGCGCATGTGCTGTTATGGTGTAAAAATTCTCGTATTAAGGAGAACTTGTACATATTCTGGCAGCTGAAACTCAACAAGGCCACTCGTTTGCCCCTTCCATGTCAACACCGTTGGTCAGCCCTGCTGGAGGGCAGGTCCTGTTCGATGCTGATTTCTCTTTTTTTTTTTTTTTTTTTTTTTTTTTT